>CAWVQM010000146.1:0-17984 GCA_963932345.1 Ophion ventricosus | reverse complement strand
AGTGAAGGTAATTACAGCTTATCAATACCGTAATAATATTGCAGCAGTCTCGGCTATAATATGATTGCCCTTAAAAAACATTATAAAGGAGAGTGGGGCACAACGTGCCGCGGGACACAGGGAGCCACATGCAGTTTCTTGGAGGTTTGTAGCTCGTAAATTCCGAAAGTTTATGTCTTGGACCGCGATTTATATTACGTTTCGGCTGACCTAAAAGAAAATCAATAGCAGCTCACGAAGAATTATTAAATGTACAAAATGAATGCGAGCCTCGAAAAAAAATTTTCGCTTGCCGGGAAAACATCAAATATTGTGGGGCAATTGTGTGGGGAACAATGTGTCATCCAGTTATTGAGCACAATGAGTCGATGCCCAATGTTATTGGCAAATAATACCCGTTGTGAAATTATCGGTTATGAAAATCTGTATCTATGTTAGGAAAATATGAGAGTTTCAACCGGCTCGTTGTACCCTACGCTTCGCAGCACTTGACACATGGCACCCACCTATCTGACACATTGTACCCTACCCGCGGGGCACAATGAGCAAATCCGCACATTTTTTTCGAACCCATTATTTTAGGATTTTTAATCTTTTTGCAAAAAACATGGTAGTTTTATTCTACGCCCAAAGGTCTATAAAATCGGTTATGACCTTTTTTTCTAATCAGACTACTTTGGTAACAGTAAAAATTCTATAGAAAAAAAGTGACACTCTGTGCCCCACCTTCCCCTGCTTAGTTCTGGTACAGTATCTTTTACCACGTTGTACTGAATACCTCGGGCTTCCCCCTTAATGTCACCATAGAGATTTTTCTGGTCGACGCAAAGATTATTCAAGATTTTCGCGTGCTGAATATGAGCACACATAGCTGAGGCAACATAGCTGAGTCAATCAAACAATAACGGAGCTACATAATAAGAATCGCTGCTCCGAACGAAACACCTCGCATTGAATCCCATCTATCCTAAAAAAAGAAACAATCGAAAATAAAAAGAACCGCCTAACTCCTTTTTTCTCCTATTGGCCCGTTTTCTGGCTGAAGCAATTAGGCACCCGGCTCAGGCTCGATGAACGATCGTACGCGTCTTCGTGCGATTTCGTTTTTATCACGATTCGAATACCCCACCATGTCTTTCCGTCGTGAGGGTTGTATTTTCCGATCACGAGATCGACGGCCTACTCGATATGTGATCGTAATTGCACCAAAGACTAACGTCTAAACGCTCCGTCATTACGATATATCCCGAGGCTCGAAGAGCAAACTAGATGTTTATCGAAATTTCGTTTGTTCCACCCTAATGACAAAAAGAATCTCGTCTTCAGTCGTGTCGCCCGGGAAAGAGACAGAGAGAGACAGAGGCCCACCGAAGGGAACCTAATTTATCCTCGAGTCATTCGCGCCTTCAAAGAAGTTGACGCATTTTACGATGTACACACGTGGTGTATATATATATATATATATATATATATATATCTACGTAAGCCTCGACCCTCTTCTCCCGCGTGGGGTGATCGCGCGGTCTATGCGCATCTATGGCTCCGGGGGAGGTTTCGCCTCGCAAAATCTCATATCCCGCAACGCCGTCGGAATAGCGGATACAGACGAGTGACTCCTTCAATACTCAAGCGCTCCGTCGTCTATGTTTCGCGTACATCGGCATGTGACGAAAGAGGCATCGACGAAGAAGAGGAGATGAGTGACTTCGCGAAGGGCACGCATCAACCCCTCATCAAGCGGAAGAGAAAGAGAGGGAGCAAGAACAGAGAGAGGGAGAGAGAGAGAGAGAGAAAGAGAGAGAAAAGGCAGCCGAAGCTCGTGCGATTAACGTGCACGTATAACACGGGGTTTTGCGAAACCTTAAGGGGAACGAAGGACGCGGGTAAGAGGGGTGATGTATTTGCGAGAGACCGTAGACGCTTCATCGGGCCGCTAATGAAATTTCAACACTTTAACGCCCCGCCGCCTCTCGGAAATATAACCAGTGAACTCATTTTCACACTCGGGCGAGCTCCTATCTTCGCCGACGACGACACCCACGGGTCCTTTCTTGTTCACCGTGTGTCGCGTCCGCGAGCTCGCTTCGCTTTTACCACTCGCCACCAGAAAGAGCGGCAGTGAGAGAGAGAGAGAGAGAGAGAGAGAGAGAGAGAGAGAGAGAGAGAGAGAGAGAGAGAGAGAGAGAGAGAGATAGAGGGCCCCTTACGTGCGGCAACACACATTGCACCGACGTAAATGAGAACACCGCCAGACGCGGGAGAATTCTCCCGCCTCGACGCTCCTCTGACCAGTCCGCAAAGCTACGCGACACGTCCGCCCCCAATACCGCGGCGACTCTTCGAAACTCTGAGCGAACGTGCGTCGTTACTTGGGCTTTTCGCGCTCCGACAGATGGCGCTAGGTGAAAATTCCGACTGGAAAAGGCACCCGGCGGCATTGTGGTCAACGATCGCATTATCGCAGTCGAATTGTCGGTCGATAAGGTAGAACGTTTGGACAAACGCTTGGACACTCTTGAATACTTACCTATGAAAATAACTGGACGATGAAAGTCCGAGGCATTATCTGAAGAGGGTTCGCAATAATTCTCGACCATTGGTAGCAAAGCGAGTGGCATAAGCGAGAAATACGTCGAACTGACAAGTACGGCTGCTCGTTGCCGACCATTGGTCGGTGCAGAAGGTATAATCGGAAAAATGGGTATAAAATTGAAAAAAAAAATTCACGCGACTATTAAATATATTAAATAATTTTTAGTTTTCACAAATACATTATGGTTTTATAATACAATAAAAAAAAAACAAATAAAAAATGTAAAAAACGCGGAGATATGTCGTTTAGTAGGACCTTTTTTTCAAATTGGTGGACAAGATATATCTCGGAATCTACTCAACCGATTTTAATGAAATTTATACCACATCCTTTTTATAATATTATCTAGGATATAACATGGGCTTTTTTCGATTGCATGCTGCGTTCATTTTTTATTAATTTTTAAAACTCAAAATTTTGGTAAAAATCAGAGCTTTTTGTCAAACAGCTGTCATTTCTACAAAGAAACATTTTTCCCCTCTGCTACACTTTAGTTATTACACCTTACTTTACAAGAATATCTTTTCCTAAATTTTTCAGACGATGCCTGAGAGAAAACAAATTCTACAATCGGCAAAAAATTTTAAAAGAGGGTCCTATTAGACGACTTATATCGCCGCTATTTTTGATTTTTATTTGTTCGTTTTTTTCCCAAATTTGTTCATAAGACTATAATTTATTTTTAATAAATAAAAATTATTTCATATATTTAATGTTCGCGTCAATTTTTAAAATTATTTTTATATATTTTTTTTCCGACCGCCCCGGTGGTGTAGCGCCTTAAGGTCATACGTCCGGTCAGTAAAAATCATACGATTAAGTTTTTTACTAAACGGATTGAAATGTTATCCGTTTAGTAGAAAACATGATCGTATGATTTTTATGACAAACGTAGAGAAAGATGTTGTTCGTCTTTTAACAGAGCGGAAGATGTTTCTTTTTTTTTTCTTACATATCAGCCGTCTCCTAGAAACTGGGGATCTGCAAATTAAATATCTCTCCCGCACTCACGACTTCTCAGTTGGTGTGACACTTCGCCTTAAGGTAGTACGAGCACGCAGGTGTATATTAGATCGCTACTTAATCGTCTCATTTCGCTACACATAATGGACACAAGCGTGTTGAAAAACTTAACGAGGTCATCATCGACTATTCAGACTAAGTGATTGCAAAGTTCGAAGATTCAGCATGATTTCTTCCGGAAAAGGCTTCTTGAACGTTCTTCCAATCAGTTTTATTCGTATTTGGTAATTAGATGAATCGATGATTGGAAAAAAAAAGTCCATCATGTTCCAGAGAGTTTGAGAATTAATGTCGACAGAGTCGATCGAAAGTCCAACTACCGGATGTCGTCAAATTACCTGAACTTCGAATGGGTGAGATCCAAAAAAAGAATGGAGATATCGGGATGAGCACAACGCCATTTTATAAATCTACCAAAATCCTTCGATAAAAAACGCAAAAAAAGAATAATTTTTCGATGTTGAGATAGCTGAAGGTCCTAACCGATGTAAAATAAATCTCCGATTCCGAAAATCTAGATTCTGCCTGGAAAAAGTTGATATTTCCAAAAAATATTTTCGAAAACCCCTATTTGCACAGTTATTCCTAGTTGGTGCTACAGTACAGATCAACGTGTAACGTTTATTAGAACCCAATAAAAATAAAACGAACGCATTCTGAACAGAAAGGTTCGAGTAAGTAGCCTCCACCAAAACGTTGGGCATCAGAAAGTGATGATCATGACGCGAGTACGGTCGTGGAAGAAATTGAATATGAGTGTGTTGGATGGTCACGTAGACGTATAAGTACATTTTAGAAGAAAAATAAAAATATAAAGGTGCCATTGTCAATTTACAATATCAAAAAAGGTCTTATTTATTTATTTGCTAACGCTATTTGTAATGGGGATATTAGGGTGGTCATTATTTGGGGTCAAAATTAATTTTACCCTTTCCGCCCCCTAAATCGGTTCGAAATACGTAAAAAGTAACGCTGTAATTTTTTCAGATTTTTTAAAAAATGTTTAACCCTTGACCAGCGGGGTTGAAGTTTTCCATTTAAAATACATGGGGTTTTCCTGCGTTTGCAGTCACTGTTTTACTGTGGGCCTAAATATGTTTGTAAAATCTTGAAATTTTCAGAAATTAGTTTACAAGCATGTTGCTACATGGAAAAAATTTCCAAAACCCCTACCCTCAAAATGTTGTATAACGTTACCATAATAATTATAACTTTTTTTTTTATAATTTTTTTTTTTAATTTTGCTTCCTCGTTTTTTTATAAATGTATTTAAATTAGAATAATTTTCTAAACGAGTTACAAATTCTTAAGTATTGTCTCCTTTTTTGCGTCTGGATGATTTTTTCGATATTCTCTTACAAATTGTAAAATGAACTGTTTTTGTTATTCGTTTCGTGTGAGTATTTCATTGTAATAGGTGAACACTGTTCACCTATTACAATGAAATATTTCTGTTTCTGTTCTGGTGAACACTGTTCACCTATTACAATAGTATTTCATTGTAATAGGTGAACACTGTTCACCTATTACAATGAAATACTCACACGAAACGAATAACAAAAACAGTTCATTTTACAATTTGTAAGAGAATATCGAAAAAATCATCCAGACGCAAAAAAGGAGACAATACTTAAGAATTTGTAACTCGTTTAGAAAATTATTCTAATTTAAATACATTTATAAAAAAACGAGGAAGCAAAATTTAAAAAAAAAATTATAAAAAAAAAAGTTATAATTATTATGGTAACGTTATACAACATTTTGAGGGTAGGGGTTTTGGAAATTTTTTCCATGTAGCAACATGCTTGTAAACTAATTTCTGAAAATTTCAAGATTTTACAAACATATTTAGGCCCACAGTAAAATAGTGACTGCAAACGCAGGAAAACCCCATGTATTTTAAATGGAAAACTTCAACCCCCGTGGTCAAGGGTTAAACATTTTTTTTTAATCTGAAAAAATTACAGCGTTACTTTTTACGTATTTCGAACCGATTTAGGGGGCGGAAAGGGTAAAATTAATTTTGACCCCAAATAATGACCACCCTAGGGGATATAAACAAGGAAATTTTATCTCGTCATCTGTCACGCGTCGTTTCATCTCCCTCCCTCATTAAAACTGTCGTTATTTATGACTTTATTACTAAGAGAAATTCCAAAAAAATGAATGAGACCTTTTTGATATGAATTCATAAAGGATCATTTTTCATTCAGAACTTTTTTCTCTAGAATACTTCAATTCGTCACAATTGTCATTTCAACAGTTAATATGTTTATAAAAAAAAGGAGAAAGACTTCAAAAAACATACTCTAATATTTATATTACCGATACCCAAAAACATAAAGGAATAACAAAGATAATGAAGAGACCTCATAATTTATCCGGATAATGTACGTATTATAGAAGATGTAGATTGTACTACTCTTTTTTCTTTTTCATTTTTCAAGAAACTATGTTTTATGGAAAGGTCGTATCTCAAAATCTATTTCTCCAATTCACTTTAAGGGGTTACACCACGCTGAGAGGCTAGAATAAGACTCGGAATTCATGAATATTTGGTAGCTAAACTAACGCATATTTTTTATTTCTATCTTTACACGCTTTTAGTATATGTTTTCAGCTTCTTGAGTGTATTTTTTTAATATAATAATATTGATAATGAGCGGAGATACACGCCTCCGCGCGCCTCAAGTTTGTTTTTCCACCTTCAATCTGCGGGAATCCTAATGGCCTCACGGCTCATCTGAAACATTTTGATTAAACAAAAACGGTTAACATTAGAAAAAAAAATGCTACGTACGGATTGAAATAATTATGTTACAAATGTATGGTTATTTTTTGTCGTCGAAAATCGAACTTTTTCTCTACAGCTTACCATTTTCGTAATTTTCAAAATTTCGAAAACTTATCCGGTCATACAAAACTTTCATTATTATACTAAAAGTAAATATTTCAATCCAGAACACCCCAGTTGCTAGAACCACCTACACCGATTGGCCATGCAACAACGGCAGCACTTTGTTAGAATAATTATAACTTCATTATTTATCGATATATTTCAATTTAAAAAAAAACTCAAACTTGGCAAGACTATGTATTAATTGTGTGTAAAATTCTAGCCTCGTCATCAGAAAAAAAATATTGACAACCGACCGGATATATGGGCCCCAAGCTTATACAGACGCATTTATCCATCATAAGAAATCGAAAATCGTGTACAATTCCTTTATCATAATATACATAGCGACATGAATGCAAACGTATACATAAAAATACAAATGTAGATCGATGTATATATACGTTTTCGGCGAAATGTATACTCGGATCGCTATGTCTCGATTCACAGAAACACACAAACCCAAATGCATCTGTACATTTACATAAACTGTCAGATAAAATGTTCACGTTATCCGCATATGGGCCGAGTCGATTTAAATGACTTTTCCTCGCTTAATTGCACAATACTTTTTTTTAAGTAGGTGTGATATAATATATTAAACCATCTCCTTGCCCCTTTTGGCCCCTGAAGACATGCCCTCCCCTCGTATGCCGTTCGAGAGATATATTTCGAGTATAAATGATACTATAGCTGAATCGCGACGTCAACCTGACGTCATGATCTCCTAGTGCACGATTGTGACCTGTCTTATCACTGAAATTACATATCGCGACTGTGCCAAGTATCTATACCGAGCGTAGCCGTAAAACAGCGACGGATGCATTCGGAATGCGTATCATACAGAGAGAGAGAGAGAGAGAGAGAGAGAGAGAGAGAGAGAGAGAGAATAAGAGGCAGAAGGAGGTAGAGGAACTTGATTTTAATTACATATTCCCGAGTACGCTATCGAGAAAAACGAATTATAATGCAAACTATCGGCGAGGGCAGCTGAAGTGTCACAAATGACGAGACCACAGATATCTTGCGATCTTACGGCTGGCGAAAAGTAATTACACTATATAGTAACCTGCTGTACAGCGAGCAAGCACGGAATAAGTGAAAGGAAAAACGTAGAGCGTCCTCTCGTGATATCAGCTGACAAATGGTACAACTTGACGAAAGATAAAGTTTTTCTGTAATGTGAATAAATTGAAGGTTGCTGAAACTGAGGACATGTAATGTACAATTTATACATGCAGCGAGAGAGAAAAAGAGAGAGAGTGAGAGAGAGAGAGAGAGAGAGAGAGAGAGAGAGAGAGAGAGAGAGAGAGAGAGAGAGCGACTGAAAAAAAGAAAAGTGGAGCAAACACGTAATACATGTACCCCAATAGATAGATGGATAGTGGGATGGAGGGAAGAGAGAAAGATAGAAAGAGGGAAGAAGGGAAAAGAGCGTGGGGAATAGTCGTCTAAAATTTACGCCATCCAACAAAACTGATCAACAAAATCCTACATTCCTTGCTTTCGGACATTTCGATAGACACACAATCTAAGTTATTCTTCCGAGCATAGCGTCAAAGTGCACGTGTGCATATTTGCCATCAGCCAGTTTCCTCTTCTATCACATTTTTTCGCATCTACATACTTACTAGATTTGCATCGAGAAGTCTAGACAGAACTGGCTGACAAGAGACACGGGCTGTCTAACGAAATTACACACACGGAAAAATTCAGACGCCTTGTTCTAGCACATTGTCAATTTTTAGTGGCACAACGCTGTTACTAACCGCTCGATCCCACCCCCGCTCTTTACACGTATATAATACGTATTCTGTGTGAGTGAGCAACAGACAAGCACCACACAGTTATCAGCAATTACCGACACGATATCGTTCAGAACTTCTCGCAGGTATTTCTCTCACACATTGGCGTAGGCAGGAAGGGACTGGATGAGAACATCCTCTCCGCCAGAATGCATTTTTAAAATTGGATATGAAGAACGGAGAGGCTTTCATCAATAAGTATAGGACAAATCTTGATAATTGATACGCCAGCATTAGAAGCTTTTAGAAAATTTAAGAAAGCATATTAAAAAGGAGTACTGCCCTAATTTATATAAACTTTTCCAAGCAGCAACAGCACTCCCAGCAAGCTCCGGCGACTGTGAGAGAAATTTTTCTGCCATCAGGCAGATAAAAATTCTACTTAGAAGCACAGTGATTCAAGCACGATACTCTGATATGTCACTACTGAACATGGACATTTTATTTTAATATTGTTAAAATAAAATTCAGTGGAATAAGTGTTGGGCCGATTTGCAGACAAAAATAGAAAACTTATTTAATTGAGTATCTACTGAAAGTGAAGTTTAAAGACTGGTAAATGGATTAAAGAATGATGAAAAAATAGTTGATTTTTTCAAGTATTGCAAGAATTTGATATTAATGTTAACATGAACATGCAATTTAAGCAGGTTTCTTATTTCATGTGTGTTGCGTGATTATTGACTATATTATGTAGATTTTATTTTGAAAAAAAAAAACTACGATTGTGATCAAAACGTGACAGTGCTTGTTCGTAGTATGATTAGGAGCTGTTTTTCTTCGATTTGCGATCAGAGAAATATCATTTTCTAATCCGTTTCGAGCAACTCGCTGTGATAAGTGAATCTGTATTTTTGTTTCTTTTTAAATCACGAATATCAGGCAAATGTAGCTCCTTCCTCTTGCAATTTGACGTCTCCGAAAATTTCAAATCGTTGGCTTCAGCCGTTTAAAAAAAAAAATCCTTTCATGGGTATAATTCGAGGGAACATTTTTTTAACGCCCCCGCATGTATATATGGAAATATGTAAGGTTGTTAAAGCAGTACAGAGAATGAAAAATATGATCGCATTGCACACAACAACGTTTAGTTTTTCCCAATTAGCAATGAAATGCACTGTTGAATGACGAATTACAAATATTTTGTACAACTGCATAAAGATTTAAGGAATATCTCGAATCACTTCGCATACTGGATACGCGAATAGTACCTTCTTGTACACAGTCTCTTCGCACTTGGCTATGAACATGTATTGTCAAAAAAAAATCGGTTGAGAACGTGATAAGATCATTACGATATTATCAGCGATCCATACGTGGATAATACTACTGGGCTCTAAATCTCGCCCTAGTAACGAGTACTTTTAAAAACGTTTAACACTTAAAAAACTACACCAAGTATTTAAAAATCCTCTCGAAATCATTTTTGTTTTTTTTTACCTCATAAAAAACGATGGTTTACCTTAAAAATAATTATTACTTGTTTTAATTAAAACAATGGTTTTATTTTATCTTTCCATTAATCGAATGCACAAAAAATTTGGTTTTACGTTTCAAACACCCGCCGATTATGAAATTCCCACCAGTTAATGCTTGATTGGAGTGGCTCACTAGACAGAGCCCGTTAATACGATATTGTCACGTTTAACCTACAAGTTTCGTTAATGTCTGAAAAAACACCGTCCGACCTCAAAATTCACATCTTTTTTCGAATATTATTAATGACCGAAGTAGAGAAACCACTCAATTATTTAGCACTATATTCCTAACACTATAATCGCGGTTTGCTTAGTTTTTTTATCGGCTTATCACTATTATTTTTGGGCTTTCAGCCCTATAACTTATGTTTAAGAAGTGTCATATGTATTACCAAATGGACAAAGGTTCAACTTGAAAATTAAGAATCTCCGAAACTACGTTGTAAAACTGATTCATTTTTTAACAGTCAGTACATCCTAAATTAATCTCTCAGTGATATAAATTTCAATCGCCTACAACCATTTCGATTTTGGTATCGAAACTCCTTAAGCGGAAGCGCCAGATCGGGTGGCACCGGCGATCCACGTTACGCACTCACGTCGCACAGTGGTAACCAGTCGCTCGCATTTATTCGACTCACACGACTGTGCCACTGATTCGACTTCAGTATTATTTTTCTTCACCGACGTGTGAATCAAGGCCTGGCCCACTAGTTCCTGATTTTTGATAGTAGGTAGCATTCTGATGCTATGACTAAATATTCAACTTTTAGCAAACGATAAAAATTAATTCCAAATATTATGAAAAAAAAAAAATTGTTGTAATGTTTATGCTCAACTTTGTATTTGTTTTATTTTCAGAAAATGGTGCTAAAAAATACCTTTAGTGCATGTTACTTAACAGTTTTACGAACACGTTAAAAGTCTTGATTAAAGTGTATTTAAAGATAAACACAATTTATTATTCTTGTACCTGGTGGTCCCTGCTAGGAAACAAAATTATCGTGTTCCTTAGTCACCATAAGGTTGGGAACCCCTGGTTTATAATGAAGTTGGTTGATTAAAAATACAACTGTCTCCATTGGGAAATAAACGAAATTACTTTCTGAACAACCCAATATTTCACTATTTCGGTCGAAAATGAAATTCCTGTATACTTATGCGAATTGATACACGCATACACCCATATGAGTGCGGGCGGATATATACCTTCATCTGTATATATGGATATGGATTCGGAGCGGCACACACTCACACGCACACACACACACACAGCATGGATTTCACAGTACTAGTAATTTTGTGAATCCGAGCTATGCGTTAATGGACGAGCGACACTTGCGTAAAAGTCGGGGACCGAAAAAAAGCCAAATCGGAGGGGTTAGGTGAAACGTGGCGATGAGTGAAATGGCTAGACATATACAGTGCATCGACGATGCGCTGGATTACGTTTCAAACGGCGTGGGAATTCTCCCTAGCCGTTTGCGCGAAAGAGGAAAACTGGGGTGCACTTGAAACGTGACCTCAATGCGATTTTAAATTCAAACATTTTTTTGTTTATTCGAGGAGAAAAAAGAGGGGCGAGGTTTCGATTACAAATAAAACGTTCTCTCATTGACCGGACTCGTTAACTCACGGTAGAAATTCGATGTTGGATGAGCTTGTAACTCTTCAGGAAGAACAATATTCTCCGGAAGAACGATTTTGGGGAACTTTTGAGAATGATCAAATTTGGGGACTAAATCCGGTTTCGTATTAGCACGAGTAGATCCAGGGCTACAGTTCGAACTGATATGCGATAAGTGAATATAATTGGATTTTTTTCGTGATCCTGGCCGTTTGGATTCGACCTTAACTATAACTATATACATTTCATAGCCGTTAAACGCTCCAATTAAACGTTGAATTAGAATACCCTGCTGCCACCACTTCCTGCTAGGAAATGGTAGCATTGAACGAAGACGCGGAGCCGAGTCCGACAGCGCGAAGAAATCCAGCTGTTCGAACAAGCAAGTACTTTGTTGCACACGAGTCGTAAAGCAATAGCTCTTTCTTATTCCTGCTATAGCATAGCGAAACGCATTGGGTTTTGGTTTATTTGGTTGCTACTCATCAGCGCTCAAACGTCTGGACCCAATGCAATTTTGCATACACCTAGTAAACAAGCTGAATTAGAACCCAGGTGGTTGTGGTTTTTTCCATTATCAGTATCAAGATTGGAATTTTTTGCATATGTTTTTTATCGTTCTCCATATCCCCTTGCGGACTTCGCCAACCATATCCGATTTCATTTTACCCCCCACTTGTCACTTTACTATTTTCAGTTTCTTATAGTCCCTTCAGAGTCTTCCCCACAAGAACTCTTTCCTAATGCACTACTGAATCGCATTTCCACGAGAGCACAGGAACACTGTAGAAAATGTGTTCTGATTTGACAGGCGGCTTTATTTTGCTTTCAGTTGTGGTACTGTAAGATAGTTTTACTGAAACTCAGGAGAACTGTCGTCTACTGACTACGGTCGGCGAGCATACCAATACGCGAGCAAGCAGTCACCCATTCAAGTATTAATACAAGCCACCAATGCTCAAAATAAGAGATATCCGAAACCGCGCCCCCGACGTCCCGTATTCTTGTTTAATTTTTTGTTATCATTGCATAAGTATACAACTTGATATTGCACATGAAGTAAAAAGTAAATAGTGAGAAAAATCCATCGTATTTATAACAAACGCCCATGGTAAAAGGGGGAATAGAAAAATTCCCTATAGTTTATTGACACTTCTATCATAATATGGTTAATGCAAATATGCGCGAAAACTATATCTAAACATTTAAACTATATCTAAAGTATATCTAATGCAACTTGGGTAGCGTGTTCGACTATTTATTATCCCTGGAATAATGATTAACTATTCTAAAATGCTTGACAATATAGATATAGTTAATTCGGTGCTATCACGAAATCGACAAATGAATACTAATGTTATATAGTGTACGTTAGGTCTTGTTCAGGTCAAATTTCTACTATTATATTTAAGTTTGTACAATTCATATAGTTAACATTAACGTTTGTCAAGGATAATTTGCTTAGATCTTATGAAAAGTGACTATTCGAAAAAAATTATGGCAACGTTTATTTATACCGAATGCGTAAATCATTTGCAGCTGGAGCTAGCACGACTTCAAGCTTCGTTTCAAGTTTTTTACAAACTGTTACATAGTATGTTGGTTGCAATGCAATGATAGGATATTAGTTCAACACTTCTTCTTGTAGTTCACCTTCTGTTTTTGTAGGACAAACGTTACTATGCATGTAGCATAGGTCGAATTATATAATATGGTCCAAATCACTATAAACATCGTCGCAAGTGACAAGCAACTTTTTTTTTCAATGTATATGTATTTCAGTCCTGTTCGCTATTATGAACTTGGGGGAGTTAATTATTAATACTATAAGGCAATATCAATTTTATGAAGAGCTACTATCTTATATAGCATTGAGCAATCAACGTATGCTTGTAAGACTGATGGTCGCGGTTAACATATGTGGATAATTTATGCAATTGCTAAAATATCGGTAATCCGGACTACCATTTTGGCAGTAACTATGGCTATAAAATACTATTGTCCCCTTGGGGAAATACGAAATGTGGTTAAAAACATCATACATTTCTCTCACTGTATAATATTGCTTTCGTATAGTGAACGCTTTGTTTTCGCCGGCGAATTATTTTTCGTGGATTTAACGGAAATATGTTCTTATACTTCAAAGAACATACGACATAACCCAAGACCCAAACTGGAGTGGGCAAACTTTCAGAGAGGTCTCCGATTGGTATGAAGGTCGTTAATCAACGAACTATCCAAGAGAAAGGCTTCAATGCGGTGACAACAGAATAGTTCGCTTAATTTCTGAAGAAATGAAAGAACACCTCATACGGAATTGATAACATCTCAATCGGGACCATCAATCGAGAGTACATCCATATATAATTGAAACACTCAACTACTACCTGGCAAACGGACACTTCCCAAAGATCTGAAATACCTAAGCAAACCTATAGTGCAGTTGAAAACTACAGACCAATCACCCTTCTGCCTAACATAGGCAAGACTTTTTTAATGATCGTCGAGACGAGAAACTCCCCCGGGTCTCCATTGTTGTATAGTCTGTTTGACAAGAGTGTGTACGGCGAAACTCAAAAACCATTTGGGAGAAGGAATTGGAAAAAATACATAGACACTACGTAATATAAACCGTGATGCTCTAATATTAATGAGTGGTCGAGTCGCCTCTACTATTAATAATCGCCTGGCATCTCTGAGGCATATTCTCCACTAATTTCATGGCATAATCTGCTGACAAAGAAAGACCTCGATATGAGTCGAATCTGTCGGAACAATTGCTTGCCATTCCAGATCTTTGGTGGCTATTGGTGTGAGAAGGCGAAGTATGATTGATGGGAAAACATGCCCAAAAAGAAGCTTCGCCCGAAAAAATTGAGTTGTCCCAAACGCGGTCCAAACTTTCTTTCGCCCACGTGAGTCTTTTTTCGTCGTGTTTTTCGGACAAAGACGTACAAAGCATCTTGGTGGTCCGGGTCCGGCTCACATTCGAATCTACCGTCTTATGGTTTCCAGGAAAAAATGTAGCCGTACACGCTTTCGTCAAACAGGCTATATAATACGAGAGTGGTTCGATAAGTAACTTGGTTAGCATACTGAGAAAGGACGACAACGATATATTATAGGGGACAGGGGGTATTTAAGGTTTGAAGCTCAAGAAAACTCATGTTTTTAAAGTCACATAATCGTATTTATTTCTGAGTCAACCTACAATAATCAGTCTCACAAGATTTTGTCAAATTAGGAACATTCGAGTGATAATTATAGCAAATAAAAATTAAAAACAAAAAAGAGAAATCTTCCTATCTTGCCCTGTACTGCGGGCAAGATGGGGTATCCCCCGGGGCATGATGGGGTTATTTCCCGATTTCCCGATTCAACATTACACCCAAATTTCCCGATTCAACATTACACCCAAAAAAAGTGGCTTTATTCGGGCTGGCAAAGCGCACATACATAAATAGTGTTTTTTCCTTTAATTCAGCTTTTTTCTTTTTCATTTCTTGCTTAACGCATAGCTTCTTCGGACCATGTACCCCTCTCCGTCTTGCGTTTATAATTCCGCACCATTCTAGCAGAAAAGGAAGCTATGTGTAGCACACAGTTTTATCAAAAGAAGATTATTTAAATGTCATAATACACATGCTATCTGAAAAATAACACAAAAATCACCAAAAAAAACTGCATAATCCCGTGTCCCATGTAGGGGAGAGTGGTCCTGAGTCGGCACTGCGGGTTGAGCCGGCACCATGGTGTTCCTCAGAGATGGCGTGCGTGTCGGCTAAATTATTTTGTCGTATGACATGTTGGTAAACACTGACGTAAATTATGCTTACAATTGTCAGTTTAGATTGTTCTGCGCAGCGTGAGCGCGCTTATATTTTTCGTTTGTGACATAATTTTATTTTCGTCATTCATTCTGAAGCAGCTGCAGGTATGTAAATATTTCAAAAATTTGAAATGAGTAAGTGCATTGGTTTCTTTATTCAATGTTCTAATGGATTGGTTTTGTCGATTTTCCATTCGGATTTGTTCGCGTGCGTAATCACGTGAAACGGATGGAAAGTCGTAGTGGTCTTGAGTCGGCACTAAACAGGTGGTCCTGAGTCGGCACCATTTTTTTTTATCTTGTTGCTTTTTTGAATTGTTTCTGTTATTTTTTTTTTTTGTTGCATTTTCGGTGTTTTTGCTCTATAGTCATGGGACGCAATTCCAAACGCAAAACACGAAAGATAAAATACTCCAAAATTGGATTGCACTTGCGTTCGCGTTCGCTACAGAGTTCAGTACGCCCCACGTACTGCGAATCTGACGACGATAGCTAGTGATCATACCTTTTTCAATTTTTTTTTTTCACTCAATTCAAAATTCATATTTTTTTATTTTCAACATTCTACTCGAAAAATGTTTCCATATAAAATTGGACAAAAAATGCATGTTTTATTCTTCTAAATCGTTCAAATTCATCCATTTCCTGTTGTAATCTAGAGAATCTGCGCTTTTTCCTGCATTCGAGCGAAAAAAAATGCGGGTGCCGGCTCAAGACCAGGGGGGGTGCCGACTCAGGAACACTATTTTGAGAAATGGTCAAGATGTACTTTTTCACTCCGCACTGCACTGCGATTCCAAAAGCCACGCTACACCTTCCTAAATGACATTCAATTGTAGGCAAGCGATCGCTGTACGCAACTAAACACTTAGTAGCGCTATGAAATCCGATTTACCTTCTGTTTTCGGACAAAAAGCTTAATGGGTCGACGCAGGACCACTCTCCCCTACTATGGGGATCTACCACCCCATCTCGCCCCACCGTATACTTTGCCAATCAAATATTTATAATAAAATAACAATACGCAACGCAGCAAATAGCAAGTCCTTACCGGATTCTACATTAAATATAGCACATATAGCAACAGCACATCACCATCTAGCGTTAATTGTCAAAGCACAGTCACATCCAAAACCAAATTTTAAAACAACAAGTATACGAAAAATCAGCTTTCTCTTCATCACTCGATACGCGTGCACTCTGGAACCGCGATACACGGGCATCTCATGGGTATCATGGGAGCGCATCGTATGCCAGAACGTACGTGATTGATTCATTCAGATCGAGTATTTGGCCGGGTATCCCGTCTTGCCCGCAACCCCAATCTGCCCCCTCACCCCTATATGTGGTTTTAAATCTTCTTTCCTCCGGATGAAAACTTTATAGTTACAAGTCATCCTAACTTCGAGAGGGTTATGTCGAGAACTAAAGTAAGATACAAAACTCAGATTGTGTTTCATCTCGAACCAAGTTACTTTTCGAACCACCCCTTATACCATGACATGTACAAATATAACTAAACTAAAATAAAATTTTGTGGAAATCGGTAAAAGCATTCAAATTTTAAGGAATTTCAAATGATGCGATTGAATTTAGCGAAAATGGGTCGAGTTCAGATTCGAAAAGAGTTTTAAGTTGAAACAAAACATTTTCCAGGTGTAACTCTCCCAAAAATTCAAATACTTGTGAATTAGACAAGAGGTTAAAATTTTTGTGTACATTTGAATTTGTTAAATAATTCGAAACTAAAATTCAGACTCACTTATAAAAGTAGTTTTGTGAAAAAAACATACAAAAATGTTCGTGTGTTCATCCTCGGGCACAAAATATAATAAATAGATGCGAGCAAGATGGGCAAGTTTTTAATCGGCACCATTTTTTTCATCGCATTGGTATCCATATTCATAAAAAATATTTGAAAATTTAAAGACCCCATTTTTAGATAGGGTTTTTATACCGGTTTTTTTTTTTATAGAAGTTGATGTTGTGAAACGGTAGCGAATGACACAAACACGGAAGTGTCTCTGAAACTTTTATCCCGATGACACTGGGCCGAAATAAATGACTTGCCGCGGAATAATATACTGAAATAATTCCATTTCATTGGAGAAAACTGCGGCCTCCGAAGGCTTCGTGTAGTGACCGGAATATGAAAGCGGTGTATCATGTCAATTACAATGAATCGGCGCCACGCATACGCGGGTTTCCATCTGTATCGGCGATGCAGCACCGATTAACATGCCGATACTTATTATAAGACTGTATCATTCACATCACGTGTAAACCACTAGTGCCTGCGAGAGACGAAAACTGATACTCTCTTGAGAAAAGAGAGAGAGAGAGAGAGAGAGAGAGAGAGAGAGAGAGAGAGAGAGAGAGAGAGAGAGAGAGAGAGAGAGAGAGAGAGAGAGAGAGAGAGAGAGAGAGAGAGAGAGAGAGAGAGAGAGAGAGAGAGAGAGAGAGAGAGAGAGAGAGAGAGAGAGAGAGAGAGAGAGAGAGAGAGAGAGAGAGAGAGAGAGAGAGAGAGAGAGAGAGAGAGAGAGAGAGAGAGAGAGAGAGAGAGAGAGAGAGAGAGAGAGAGAGAGAGAGAGAGAGAGAGAGAGAGAGAGAGAGAGAGAGAGAGAGAGAGAGAGAGAGAGAGAGAGAGAGAGAGAGAGAGAGAGAGAGAGAGAGAGAGAGAGAGAGAGAGAGAGAGAGAGAGAGAGAGAGAGAGAGAGAGAGAGAGAGAGAGAG
>CAWVQM010000145.1:22500-55276 GCA_963932345.1 Ophion ventricosus | reverse complement strand
CTTTCTCTCTTTCATTCGCCCTGCCCGACACCGCATTTTACTTTGGCACAAATTAATTGGCAATTCCCGGCAAACCGGGGGGGTTAAGTGGCTTTTTATTTCCATCGGCCGCCCACGCGCTGCGGCCTAAATTATTCGACGTTTATAAAGGTGTACATATATATATATATATATATATATATATATATATATATATATATATATATATATATATATATGAGTACTAAAGTATGTATCGTATGGGAGAAAGAAATGCAGAGTGCTGTTGACTCACACCAGGCATTGTATTTTCACAGTATATTTTATTTATTCGTTATTTATTTCTTCGATTCGGAGCCAGGCACTCGTTCGAGCCTATCTTTCAAATCTCTCCCAAGGGTGAGTAATTTTTTTTATTTTTCATTTTCTTGTTTTGTACTGCGCCAGGATGTTATAGCAAGCAATTACAATGGAGGAAAAAAATGTGGTGGTATTTTTACAATTGATTTTTTCTTACGATGCGAATTGACGATGGAAAACTATTGGGTGTAAAAATTAATTCGGTCCGTTTTTTTGTGGTAAAAAATCCATTTATTTCAAAATACAAGGTATGAATAGATTAATCAAAGTATTGTCCATCGCTGGCTACTACTTTTTCCCACCTCTCAGGCAATTTTCGAATTCCATCTCGAAGAAAAAGTCTCGTATTATGAGGCGATCCAAGTTTTGAGCCAATTTTCGATTTCTGCGAAAGAAGTGAACCGGTAAGCTGCTAAATCCTGTTGCATCCGTCGGAACAACCAGTAATCAGAAGGAGCAATGTCCGGAGAATACGGCGGGTGCGGTAAAATATCCCATTTGAGCGTTTCCAAATATTTTTTTACGACTTTTGCGACACGAGGCCGAGCGTTGTCATGCAGAAGAATAATTTTGTCATGTCTTTGCTCGTATTCCGTCCGTTTTTCTCGTAATGCACGGCTCAAACGAATCAATTGTAGTCTATACCGATCGCCCGTAATGGAATCGCCCGGTTGTAGCAGCTCATAGTACACAACACCCTTTTGGTCCCACCAGATACACAGCATGACCTTGGAACCATGGATATTCGGCTTTGGTGTTGATGTTGAGGTCGATGGCAACGATTTACCGGGCAAAGCGTAGTATTTTTTCTTCTTGGGGTTATCGTAGAATATCCATTTCTCATCCCCAGTCACAATCCGATGTAAAAACCCTTTCTTTTTTGCCTTTGAATCAGCTGCTCACAAGAGAAAAATCGCCTTGCAACGTCTCGCAATTTCAGTTCACGAGGCACCCAATTTCCTTGCTTTTCAATCAATCCCATGGATTTTAGTCGTACGGAAACTGCTTGTTGAGTCACTCCCAATGAATCTGCAAGCTCTTCTTGCGTTTGACTCGGATCTTCATCGAGTAATGCCTCCAATTCATCGTCTTCGAATTTTTTTGGCTGTCCAGGGCGAGGCTTGTCTTAAACGCTGAAATCACCGTTCTTAAAGCGTCGAAACCATTCCCTACATGATTTATCAGTTGGAGCATCATCACCATAAACTTCAACAAGCATTCGATGCGCTTCAGCTGCACTTTCCTTCCAATTAAAGCAGACAAGTAAAACTTCCCGCAAATGCTGCTTGGTTAACACAAAATTTGACATATTCAACACAGTAAAAAACAAGGTTTTCAATGGAACTCAAAGCGATATAAACTGAATGTTATTGAAAGATGTCTAACCTCTCTGAAACCACCGAAATCAGCTGTCACCATGAAACATTCATAACAGTCAGAGCCACCTCTTGAAAACGGACCGAATTAATTTCTACCCCCAATAATTGCGAAAATGACTGAGGAAATTCGGATTTTGATTTTTCATCTGGATTCGTAATGTCGTAGTCAGTATGAGTTTGTACGAGGTGTTGGGAACGTCTGGGGAGTAAGTTTTAGGATCGAATGATTTTGTAGGAATTTCGTGGATTCTTGGTGGAGGCATATTTGAAAGGTTTGCCGTTCTGATGGACAGAGGCTGGACAAGAGTCACGGGAAATCGGGACTTTTGATGCACACGCTGCTAGATAGGAGCATGTATAGAGAGAGAGAGTGGGAGAGTGAGGAAGAGAAACGGCGAGAAACTGAGGGAGAGTGTGACAAAGGGATGGAAGGGAGAGAGAGAGAGAGAGAGATAGAGAGAGAGAGAGAGAGAGAGAGAGACGACGATGCTACGGTGGCTGCTGGCGGAGCTCGATAAGCATTTAGATTAGCGTGACGCCTCGAATGTGTTTACGTTTAATTACGCTAAGAGTCTCCATTAGGCTGGACCGTTGCCAGGAACCCTCTGACTCTCTCCCCTCCCCCGTTCCACCCGTTTCCTCCCCCCTAATCCACTCTCTGCCTCTCTCTGCTCTCTTCCTAAGAGTACGTGTCCTCTGTCCAGCCACTCAACACCAACCCCCTCTCCTTTTTTTGCCACTACTTTCAAGGCTCGGATATCCATCAGTGTGCACTTATCTCGACGATTCCGCGATCTTCGCTTTTCTCGTTTCGCTTTTGTTAGGAATATGTGGCTTACCAGCTAGAATGGAGAAAGTGACGAAACAATGAAATCAATGAAGACGATAATCGACATTCGATTATCGACGGTACGATAGAGATCTTTTTTTTTCCAAATTGATCGATAGCAACGTTAAGTCTATTGGCCGTTTTTGCCAACAACGATAACGGGCGAGCGTTGGAAAGCAAACTGCCAGAAAATAGAAGACAACAAGAGTGAGAGAGAGAGAGAGAAGAAGAAAAAGAGTCAGCAGAATTTAAAAGCACTTTTAGCTTTTAGCCCCCGCGATCCCGCCAAGAAAACGTTTTAACAGATTTCATTTGCCGCAACGCCCGCGTGTCCGTTCATCGTAAGGAGAATTCCTATCCCCCTTCACTGTTTTTCCGTGCAGATGCATCTAGCCAAAAAAGAAAAAAACAACCTAAAGTCGGTCAAATTTTCGTAGTGCAAAGGAAAGCTGCCAGGGAGCCGCGAATTGCAAAGTAGCTCGCGAAAGAACATAAGTATTATTACTATAGATATATGTTTGTATAGTGGGTGTCTCTCAAGAATCGTCACTTTGTCGTCCATCTTCGATTTTGTTAAAACTGACATATATATCGTTAAGCATTAGAAACTATTAGATACGTATTTTTTTTCTTCATGGACGGAAAAAATGTTTTAAGGCCTTAGGCCACTCTAGAATTTTCCAAAAATCGATTTTTTTCGGTAAAAATGTACCTTAGTACCTATAAAATTATATTCCAAAAGATTATGGGTGTGAAAAATCTCTGAGTACTCGATTTTCGAATTCTAGCGCAACCCCTCTTTATTCGTGTCGTGACTTTCTACTAACTTTAAACGCGTTTATCTCAAAACTACATTTTTCAAGTCGGCCGGACTCATAACCTAAACAAATTTCAACCGATCCATTTGAAATTTTAACTGTATATTTAGAATTACATTTTCTGAGGCACTACGTAGGATTTTTTAAATTATATTGCATAGTTCCTTTTTTGTAAACAATTTTCTGACGATTTTCTCATGGCATTTTATACATTTTGTTTTAGAAATGCGCCATTTTGACAAAAGAATAATATATCAAAAAAATCCTACGTAAAAACTTTAGTGTCTCATCATAACTGAAAAATTATAGGAGCTATTGATCCGGTCGTTGACCTTCCAGAAATAAAGGCGTCATCGGAAAAATGCTGCACCGTTGCCATTTTGACATGTATCGCTGTGAAAAAATAATTTTGTATAGTCAATTACGCGTATAATAAAAGCCCTATTCCGTAATTCCAATTTATTTTATGGTTTCGCTTGCAATTCTTCGATGATGACTTCATCACTTCGATGATGACAACATCGAAGTCACCACTTTTGAAACGCCGAAACCAACGTTCACACGTATCTTGCAATGGAGCATGTTCACCATAAGCTTCTCGAAGTAATCGCTATGATTCAGCAGCAGTTTTCTTCAAATGAAAACAAAACAATTAATGCTGTCCGCGAATGCTCTTTGTTCGGTATAAATTTCGACATATTGAACACAACAACACAACACTATGCACACACTTTTCCAATTTATCACTCGTGCGCGTCCGACACTTGTTGATGACACAACAAAATGGCGCAGTGTCAAATCTTTATAGCACAAACTTCATTGGTGCACCATCTGTTGTCTGAAATCCGCATTTCATACTCGTACACCTGGTGCACATATCCTACGGGTATGTGTTCATCGTATGAACGTTATTATTACGTACACTCATCGCTACCGTACCAGAATGATTACCATAAACACACATGTACACAAATATCTGGGCCACGTTCAGGAATGGGCAAGCTACATGTTTAGTAGCTCGAGCGCCCCAGACTACGCGCGGGATTTAAGTATAATCGGCGGAGTTGGTAAGAGGGAAAAAAAGAAAAGAAGCTGGTAGTCCGGGCGATGGCGGGGGAGGGTAGGGGTGGCTAAAGCGAGACTTCGTCGCGGGGGTTGTGAACAGCGAAAAGGTAGGTTGCGCGACGGCAACACCGGTTATTAAGTGGATGCTACATTGGGGGATGAATACTTGAGACGTTCAACAAGTTGCGGATTTTTCTTTAATCAGAGCGGTACATAGACACTGCCCTCGTAGTATCAGTAGGGTCTATATCTACCTTTCATCTTTCTCCCACGTTCACGCTTTTCTCTTTTTCACCCTCTCTCTCTCTCTGTCTCTCTCTCCTTCTTCTCTTCCGGCCTGTCAGGCTTGGCGCTGAAATTGACCCCCACGATCTTAGCGGGAAATTGTACCCGTGCACCCTCTGCTCCTTGTCTCTCTCTCTCTCTCTCTCTCTCTCTCTCTCTCTCTCTCTCTCTCTCTCTCTCTCTCTTCTTTCTTCCTCGCTATTTCTCTTGCCCTTTCTTGTCACCCTTACAACGCGCGTAGGGTTAGCTCCGGCGCGGGACTTTCAGGATTTCTCTCGCACCAACAATCTTCAACTTTTGCTCGGTGTAGTCTTGAGGCCTTAGGCCTCAAGATTACAGCGACTAGGATTTTCCAAACATCGATTTTTTTTTGTTAAAAATGTACCTTAGTACCTATAAAATGATATTCCAAAAGATTATGGGTGTGAAAAATTTCTAAATAGTCGATTTTCGAATTCTAGCGCAACCCCTCTTGATTCATGTCGTGACCCAAACAAACTCATAACTTAAACAAATTTCAACCGATTCACTTGAAATTTTAACTGTATATTTAGAATTACATTTTCAGGGGCATTACGTAGGATTTTTAAATTATATTGCATAGTTCCTTTTTTATAAACAATTTTCTGACGATTTTCTCATGGCATTTTATACTTTTTGTTTTAGAAATGCGCCATTTTGACAGAAAAACAATATGTCAAAAAAATCCTACGTACTTCTATAGCTATTCTTATATATAATCGAAAAAACTTTAGTGTCTCGTCATAACTGAAAAATGATAGGAGCTGTTGGTCCGGCCGTTGACCTTCCAGAAATAAAGGCGTCATCGGAAAAATGCTGCATAGTCGCCATTTTGCCATATATCGCTGTGAAAAAATAATTTTGTATAGTCATTTACGTGTATAATAAAACCCCTATTTTGTAATTCCGATTTATTTTATGGTTTCGCTGAAAAAAAATCACAAAATATGCCCTTTTTTTGCCTCTAGAGTGGCCTAAGACTGCACACTGGGTCGTTTTGAACCCAGTGTTTTTCCTGCAAGTGTGTATTTTTCACTACGCATCTCCCACTCTGAACAAATGTTTGGTCACTTATTTTTTTCTTTTTCTAAGAAAATAAATTTTGGGCCATACAATAAGGAACTTTGACTACAAAAAACGTCTCTATAAAAAAAAATGTCTATTTACCGAAATACAACGATGTGAAAAACGTCTGGGGTCCGATCGACCCCACATACACTCAGAAGTTCGTGGTAGAAGTGTGCAGTCGAAGGGTTAAGGGAACATTCCAGTGTGACTGGTTTCGAAATTATTGATTTTGATAATTTTTTTTTTTAAATAAAATTCGATAATCCGTCCGAAGTTTTTTTTCATGTATTCAAATGACCTATGCTATACATAAAAATATTTTTTAATGTTTTAGTTTTATTTTTTTATATAATTTTCTTGGCCACTGCCAAATAATGCCTTAAAAAATAGCGCCGGATGGTGGAAAGTCCTGCTCCTCCAAAAATTGTCTCAATGAAAAAAAAACCAAAAAGATTATTAATCAGTATGAAAAACTGTAGAGGCGGACGAAGAATTTTTTTTTCGACGAAAATTAACAAAATCGTGGCCATTTCAAAATTAAGTTTCAAATTGGGCCTTTTTCGAGAGTTTTCCACAAAAAAAGTGATATTTTCAAATTAAAAAAAAAACGCTTCTGTACGACGTTAAGAAATGGTGTGGAGACATGATTCTTCGATCGAAATTTGTGAAATTTGCAACAATTTTTATTTCATCGGAATTAAAGAATACTGAAAATAAATAAGCATTTTCATATTTATATTTTTTGGTATTTCCCGAATAGAAATATTGTCAGGCTGGCCTGATATTTTATTCGGGCCTGTTCAAGTTGTAGTACGGAGGCCTTATTTAAGACATGCCTCAATTTGCCGGATACGGCTGGTGTCAGGCGATAATCAGGCAACTGGATGTACGTTCGCCACCAGTTTCCTGATCCGGCTAGCTTCAGGCGCTGGTCAAGCAACCGGATTTACGGCTTACTTCAATCAGCCTGATCCGGCTAGCTACAGGCGATGGTCAAGCAGCCGGGCTTATACAGTTTGGCGCTAAAAACGTGCCTAACCTTATCTTGCCAGATGCTAGAAAGACACGAGAGAAGCACGAGACATTAATCACTTTACACATTTTCGTATATAAAGTTTACGTTGTGAATGAAATGGATAAACGAAAGCGGCAGAAAATTGCCCAAGGACTGCGTCTGCTCGAATGGCGGGCACTTAATAAGAAAAAATAAAGAAGGAATAATACAGCAGCAGGTTAGTATAACAATTTTTCAAAGACTTTTACAATTCTTAAATCGATTTGTATAGATTTAAGAATTATAATAAGAATTGTAATAAGTAAGATTTAAGAATTGTAAAGTAGAGTAAAGAATTGTAGAATTAAGGCTAACCTGCACCGACGACATCACATTCACCAGACTGAACTACGCAGTCAACTTGCCATTGTTCGATTGGCTTACGTGGTCCGGGCTAACCTGCACCGATGGCATCACATTCATCGGTGCAGGTTAACCCGGACAGCATAGGCCAAACACATAATGAGAATTCGACAAAGTAGTTCTGTATGGTGAATGTAACGCCATTGGTGCAGATTAACCTGAACAGCGCAGGCCAACCGAATAGTGGTAAGTTGACAGCGTAGTACAGTTCAGTGAATGTAATGTCCATTCAAAAGGCATTTCGAATGGACTAACCTGCACCGATGGCCTCACGTTCACTGAACTGGACTGCGCTATCAGAAGCCTGGACAGCGTAGGCTGACCAAAGAATGGTATGTTGACTGCGTAGTTCAGTCCGGTGAATGTGATGCCATCGGTGCAGGTTCAATCAAATCTCTAAGAGAAATTGGTATTTATTTTCCACATGCATCTATGTGAAAAATGTATTTGATAAATACAAATGTATATTTAGTTTGAAAAATAAACTCTTAGCGTTAATTATAATTTCGTGCCTTTTTCTCTTTTAAATATGCGTGATAATTTTTATTTCGGGAATAATTAGGACACCTAAGCTGGGCTTTATTTCATCATACTGGCTAAGCCATGATTTTTCATTTTGATTAAGCCTTAAAAAATCAAGCTCTGATCAGGCTTTGATTTTTTACCCTGATCAGGCCGAAGTCAGGGATTGCGTTTCAAAAATGATCAGGGCTTGATCAAGTATCCTGATCAATGCCGGAAAAAGAAATCAGGATGCCTGATCAGGCCTTTATTGTAACCGGAGCAAGATTTCTACTCGGGTTTTGGCTCGATATTTCTTGGGCCATCTGTAAATGAACAATTACATTGATCCGAGTGGTTTTTTTGTTTTACCTACATGAATATTTTACGAAGCGAAGAACAGGGAATGCGGTGCACGCACACATTCCCAGCAGGTGGCATATCCCATAAGACGATTACTGGAAAGATTGTATTGTACCGTGGACGTATACTTAGACGAGTTTTTTTGTCTCGCAGCCTCATGAAAAGTTCGATGGTCTCTCGCAGCTTTCTGAATCGTAAAGGCAAATAGTTCTTTTTTTTCTGTTTGGTTGCTAGGTATAACTACGTTGGCTAGAAACAAACAAGATTCTTTATAGATGGAGCAAACCACTCTTCCATAAGTACATCAACCGAGCTGGCCTTCTACCTTTTCCACTTCCCGGTCTTCTTTTTTCCTTTATTATCGCCTTCTTTGCCTTTTATTCCGGTCTTGTAGAGTTACTTTCTCTCTCTCTCTCTCCCTCTCTCTATCTCGCCCTCTCTGGCTCGTGATCATTTTCCACCCCTCTCGAACCAGGTCCCTAGCACTCTCTCTCTCTCTCTCTCTCTCTCTCTTTTCCCCCTCGCCCTCATTTCTCATATCCTTTGCACACTTTTCCGCGAAGGATACACGTTTCCCGTGTGCGTGTTTGTTTGCGTGCACGCTCATCGTGAAGAGCTCTCGCAGACTGCCGCGCCAGGCTAAAGTACGCTTTTAGCCGAGTGGCTGATTTATCAATGTATTTATACCGGGATATTGAATTTATTTTGTTAAGTAATCCCTCCGGTAAAGCTCCCGTCCCTTCTATTTTCACCTACTTCCTTTCTCAACTCTCTCTCTCTCTCTCTCTCTCTCTCTCTCTCTCTCTCTCTCTCAATTATCCTCCTCATTTATCTCGCATCACCACTACAAAGTAGCCAGAGCTTTTATCTCTGGTCATCTTTTATACACGAATCTATCCAACATTTGGCGCACAAGACGTACGACGGTCAGCTGGTTGGTCAAATGGGCCAAATACTCTAACCACGCTCACATACGAAGAGACATTTACAATAATACAAAATAAACGAATGGACGAATGAAATAAAATCATTCGGAATAATAAATCAAATGGACTAATGCGTGCCGATTATCGGACTCCCGACCAGGCAAACCCGAACAAACTTAAGTAAAAGTAATACGAGACTATTGCCCCAGCCTCGCTCGATTATTGGAGTTGTAGCGGGTTGGATTTTTTTTCTTTATCTTTGGGTTTTTCTCGGGTTTGGGTACGATAGGGTTTAGGTTTGTTCTCGGACTCTAACAATGCCTTTACGCGTCTTGAACCCCGGGGCACTCGCAATTGTACACGAACGCGGCAGTTCCTGAGCAAGGCGCGATCTCGATAGGGACTCTCTCGAACACGCAAGGTGCCAAAGGACATTATACCTGGTGGCATATGCACGAGGATATTATGTTGTACAGCTGAGAGAGAGAAAGAGCGAGCACGAGGTGGGAGAGGAGGGGGGGATTGAGAGGGAGAGAGAGAGAGATTTATTGATAATTTTGATTAATTTTTACAGATTTTTCAGCAAATTTATTTAATATAAAAAAATGGAGAACAACGAACTTAATCTTGGAAATATTGTCTATGGTTTTCTATGATCTTGCGCCATCTCTCAGGTAACATACGAATGCCGTCACTAAAGAAACTTGCATGCTTCGAGGCGATAAAGTCATCGACGAATTTACGCACATCGTCCAACGTTTTGAACTGTTTATCCACTAAGGCGTGCTGCATTGACCGGAACAAATGGTAGTCGGATGGGGCCAAGTCTGGTGAATATGCCGCGTGCCGGAGAACTTCCCATCCCAAGTTCAAGAGGGTCTTCTGAGTCGCGCGAGCAACGTGAGGTCGAGCGTTGTCATGCAGCAGTATGACTTGCCTGCTTCCTTGCCCAGTAAATAGCCTCTTCTGATCAAGTTCTTCGCTCAGTTTGTTCAATTGTCGGCTGTAGCGTTCCGCAGTCACCGTCTGACCAGTTTCCAGGAGTTCGTAATAAAGCACATCCTTCATGTCCCATCAGATACACAGGAGAACCTTCTTTAAGTGGATGTTCTGTTTCGGCGTCGATGTACTGGGTTGCCCGGGATCTACCCATGACTCTTTACATTTGGGACTCTCGTAAAAAATATACTTTTCATCACCCCTCACAATTTTCCACAAGAACCCCTTTTTTTGTTGCCGGACAAGCAGTGAAAGGCACGTGTTCATACGTTGACCTAGGTTGTGTTCGGTCAACACATGTGGGACCCACCTTCCAAGTTTTTGAATTTTTCCCATTTGGTGCAAACGCTTGGAAATAGCTGTTTGGGTGACTCCTAACTGAGCTGCAAGCTCTTGTTGCGTTTGCGATGACGTCTTCATCCATTAGAGCTTGCAATTCCGCATCTTCAAACTTTCGAGGCTGTCCAGGGCACAACTGGTCACTAAGATCGAAATCACAACTTCTAAAACGGTTGTACCAATAATTACACGTTTCATTAGATACAACGTCGCCACCAAGAACACTCAAAATTGATTCCCGTGCTTTAGTAGCATTTTTATCTTGTTGGAATTCGTATAAAATGCAGTGCCGAATGTGCTGTTTATCAGTTGCCATTGTAAACTCTGCTATTCTGAGAGGTTATGTAACTCACGTAGACTTGTCGTTCGGTGTTCTGAAACCTTGCGTTCGATTCTTTCAAAACCACAAAAGACCGCGAAAATATTTCTATTGGAAATACAATTTTAAGCTCGAAGAAAAAATCTGTAAAAATTAAGTCATAGGTGTACGACTTAATTTTTATATTTTCGCATCAGTGATCGATTGTATGTCACTGTCGATGAGCTCAGTTGCATTCGGCGCTCGTAAAGAAAGCCTAAACGAGGCCAAACAAATCGAACCAGCCCAAACGAACCAAAATGAATCCACACAAATCCAAAAATATGAGACGATGGCAAACACAGCGCGAACCTTCCTAAACAAACCCAAAGGAGCCCAAACAAATGCGATCAATTTCTGCAGTGGTACAAACGGTGCGAAACTTACCGAAAAAAAATCCTAAACGAACACAAACAAACTCGACAAAATTGAGCAGCGGCGAAAAAAAATCAGAAAACTTCTCTTTTTAAGCCAAACAAAACCCCAGGAAACTCGGTAAAATTCGGAGGCGGCGAAAATTGCGCGACGCTTCGTTTTGGTCGTCTTAGCTTGGCAATGACCGAGCTCGCTAGAATTTTATGAGAGTCACGCTAAAAACAGACTCACGTTATAGTTTCTCGAGGTTTTTCCGTCCACGTCTTCATATATATAAGGTGTAGTAAAAAGAAATCCATTATTTTTGCATGAAATTGAAGGCTTTATTTAGCATAGTTAGAATGATCCGATTTAGGTCTAATATGCACCGTTTAGATCGATAACTTGTTGCCACTTTGAATGTAATTTCATTATGCCTTTCTCATAGAAACCCTCGTCCGTATTGGCAAGAAACTGGGACAGTCAATTTTCACAAGCTTCTCTTGAGGCGAATTTTTCACCAGCAAAATCTTTCGCCATAGACAGGAACAAGTGGTAATCACTTGGTGCCAGATCCGGACTATAAGGTGGATGCATAAGAACCTCCCAACCAAGCTCTCGGAGCTTCTGGCGAGTCACTATCGATGTGTGTGGCCTGGCGTTGTCCTGATGGAACACAGTTCCTCTCCTATTGGCCAAAGCTGGCCGCTTCTGGGCGATTGCTTCCTTCAGACGGTCCAATTGTTGACAGTACAGGTCCGAATTAAGAGTTTGGCCGTAGGGGAGCAGCTCATAGTAGATGATTCCCTGCCAATCTCACCAAACACACAGTAAAATCTTTCTGACCATCAATCCTGGCTTGGCCACCGTTTGCGCCGGCTCACCGCGATTCGACCACGACCGTTTTCGCTTGACGTTGTCGTAAGTGACCCACTTTTCCTCACCGGTCACCATCCGCTTCAGAAATGGGTCGATTTTGTTGCGATTCAGCAGTGATTCGCAGATGGAAATTCGGCCCATGAGGTTTTTTTGCGTTAACTCGTGTGGCACCCATACATCGAGCTTCTTTTTGTATCCAGCCTTATTCAAGTGGTTCCAAACGGTTTTTTGTGCAATGTTTAGCTCCTGGGTAATCGAAACAGTACTTACATGACGGTTGGACTCGACGATTTCCATTATTTTATCGACATTTTCGACAACTGGCCTTCCAGAGCGTGGTGCATCTTTTACATCAAAATTACCGGAACGGAATCGACGAAACCAAAATTGCGCGTGATTGGCTGTTACAGTATCAGGACCATAAACACTATTCACACTTTCAGCCGCCTGGCTTGCGTTTTCGCCTTTATCGAAGAAAAACTGTAAAATATGGTGTATTTTCACGTTGCTGGTGGCCATCTTTGACGCGCGCTCAAAAAATATTGAGTCTAGCAATCACAAAACTGTCTGAGATGTTTATTTTAGTATGAAATCTTATCTTTCTAACGCCATCTAGCGTAATCCGTTCGCACTTATCCAATGCGAGATACAGATTACTAAAGCCATCTATTGCAAAAATAATGGATTTCTTTTTACTAAACCTAATATTTATTTATCCATATATATATATATATATATATATATATGTATATATAGGTATATAAATATATATAGACACATATATATAGGAATAAATACACGGTTGTGTATTCCTGGTCGTGGTTCGCCTCTCTCACGGTTTTGTCTCGTTCGCCCGACGCCACCCCATCGCTCTGTTTTAATGCAGTCCATTAGAGTGCATTTAGATCGAGGGGATAGTTAAAGAGCAGCGAGAGTATGTTACACAGCGTGCGCGGTGCACGTTTCCTATATCGTACGGTGCGTGCGTTGTTGTCGTTCCGCGCCGAGGAAAATTGTTTCTGGGCCCTTGCGCGCGCTTGCTATATGCCCGCGAGTGCAACATCGATTTCGCGCTCGCACCTCCGCTCGTTCGGAAAACATTTTTCACCCAGTTTTTTTTAAATTACGAATATATTTTTTTTTTTGGCTCAAAGTTTCCGAGTCACTCGATTGTGCGAGGTCATTCGAATATAGTAATATTGTAATAATTACGGAGAGACGCGTCTTGTCGCCGAATGATCGAAACCCACAATATGACACGATTTAAACGCCGGTACTTTCGTTTTTATTTATTTTAATTACTCAAGTTGATGTGTAAATACAGTAAAAATTAGAATGAATGAATTAGGATGATATATTGATGATCGTAATAATCAAGATATTAATAAATAATATTACAATTAATTATAATATTAAAATATAAATTAATATTTTTATAAAAAAAAATCTACAGATATTACACGAAGTGCAATATCTGTAGATTACGTTTTCATGGCATTGAAAATGTAATCAGACATTTCGGGTGATAAGAAAAAGGCATATGCAAATAGTATGAGTTGCTCTCTCTCCAACTCTTCAACTCACCAACTACTCTCCAACTCTCCAACTCTTCAACTCTCCAGTTCATCAACTCTCCAACTCTCCAACTACTATCCCACTCTCCAACTCTCCAACTACTCTCCAGCTCTCCAACTCTCCAACTACTATCCCACTCTCCAACTCTGTAACTACGCTCCCACTCTCAAACTCTCCACCTCTCCAACTACTCTCCAACTCTCCCACTCTCCAACTACTCTCCAGCTCTCCAACTCTCCAACTACTATCCCACTCTCCAACTCTCCAACTCTCCAGCCCGCCAACTCTCCAACTACTTTCTAACTCTCCAACGCTCCAACGCTCCAACTACTCTCCAACTCTCCAACTCTTCAACTCTCCAGCTCTTCAACTCTCCAACTCTCTAACTACGCTCCCACTCTCCCACTCTCCAACTTTCCAACTACTCTCCAACTCTCCAACTACTTTCCCACTCTCCAACTACTTTCCAACTCTCCAACTCTTTAACTCTTCAACTCTCCAACTCTCCACCTCTCCAACTACTCTCCAACTCTCCAACTACTCTGCAAGTCTCCAACTACTCTCTCACTCTCCAACTCTTCAACTCTCCAACAACTCCCCCAGTCTCCAACTCTCCAACTACTCGCCAACTCTGCAGCTCTCCAACTCTCCAGCTCTCGAACTACTCTCCAACTCTCCAACTCGCTCTCCCTCCCTCTCTCTCTCTCTCTCTCTCTCTGGAACTGTAAATATAATTATCATCTTGATAACATTGTAATGTACACATCAAAATTAAAATTTACAATTAACCATAAATGTCTCCACATGTAATGCGACATTCAGCATGTCGCAACTCCCCCCAGTCTGCTACGATTTCAATGCAAAAAATTTTTCATGTTTTTTTTCAATGCAAACATTTTTTTATTGTTTTTGCCGTCGTACTGAGTGCTTTCCCGCTTACGCGTCTACCTTATTCCATTTTTAATCCCCAATAGAAATTAATATAATATTATATTCATAAATAATAATAATTGATATTGATAAATAAAAACCATGAATATTAACATTTCATATGATAATTACAATAATTAATTTTATTTATTAATGTCAATTAATATTATTGAGTGACGCGCACGAGCACGTATAATATATTTACACAAATGCAAAGGGTATATCCGTCAGAATATTTGAAGAGGGCTGCGCCCGATGGGAAAAACTGTTGAATGCGTCTGCGGCCACGGAACCGACCGGTATTAAGCGAATCTACTCTTCAATTACTCTTCAGTGCCACTGCGGGGCGATCCTCTTCACAATTTATTCACCGTGATAATTACATATCACATTACCCAAGCACCACAATGGTGATTTTGACCTTGGCTTTTGTTTCTTCTCCACCTCCCAAACCAACTATTTTTTGCCCAATTCATTTTCCCCCGTTCAGTTGCCGAACGAGCGAAAAAAGAAATCATTTGATCCGTTACCGAAAGGAGAAGGGTCGATTAGCACGTGTACGCGTTTAAAAGACGAAAAAAAAAAGATTGCCAAACTCGCAGCAGTGCGACTGATTGTCCCCGGGGCAGTACGGGACCTTTAATCAGGATTTGCGGAACTAGCGATCACGAAAAGGTATCAGGCAAACGTGAGAAGGAGAACGCCAATGGAAGAAAAGCGAAGGAGGCGTGTGATTTCTGCTCAATTTATATACAGGGTGTTTGGCATATGGGCCGACACCATTTTTTAAGGGACGGGGTGGGTCACTTGCTAGTCTTTTCATCCTTAGACCATATGTCCTAAGGTCACGGTAATTTAGATATGATTTTTTTTTGTTTTAGCATTGAAAATGCTTTTAAATATGTATATGGGGTGTCTGATTTAGCGAGATGTCAAACGAAACTAACGCTACCACCACTCCGTTGCCGCTGTGTTGTAGCAAGGTGGGGGGAGCTGCGACATGCTAAATGCCCGTGATTTATTGAAAAATGCTGCGTTATATGTAGAGTAGTCATTTGTGGTTACGAGTTGTAAGATTCAATTTTGGTGTGTACATTATAATGTTGGTGGGTTTGGGTTTGTTGAGGTTTGTTTGTGTTTGTTGAGGTTTTTTGAGGTTGGTTAGGTTTTTTTGAGGTTTGTTTGGGTTTGTCTGGGTGTGTTTGGGTTTGTTGAGGTTCGTTGAGGTTTGTCAGGGTTTGTTGAGGTTTGGTTTGGTTTGGTTTGGGCTGTTAATTGCAATTACAGCAATTAATTACAATTAATTAATTGTTAATTGGTATAGTCGCGTTTAACAATTAATTAATTGTTGATCTTTAATTACCCGAGCAATTAAATTTTGTCCAACATTGACATGTAGCATACTGTTGGAAAGAGTATAAACTAAAGAATTTTTTAAAACAAAGCTATGTTCAAAAGAGCTTTTAGTTTCTTTTTATAATGAATTTAGAAGTTGACATTTTTCATGCATTTACACATTTTTAAGACTTTGGAAGCTCATTTTGAGATAAGCGCTTTTAAAGTTAGTCGAAAGTGACTGCGCTAGAATTCAAAAATAGAATTCTAGGTTGCGCTAGAATTCGAAAATCGAGTACTTAGAGATTGTTCGCACCCATAATCTTTTGGAATATAATTTCATAGGTACTAAGGTACATTTTTAACCAAAAAAAAATCCATTTTTGGCACATCCTAGAATGGCCTAAAGCCTTAAGGTAGTTGAAACGGCAAATTTGTTATTCTTGAAATTCTCATTATTTTTGTTGAAATGATTAAGAATCAACGGTGAAAACTTGGCGTTCCGATATCATACAATCCCCCGGATAAGGATAAAAATTTGGAAATGAATATATTTAAAAAAAAAAAAAAATTCGAACCATTTCAACGATGCAAATTTCAAGCCCATAGAAGAGAAAAGACGAGGAAATCGGTCGTCGAGCGTCCTCTGGCTATCAACGAATACGATCGAGGGCACCAGATGGATGCTGGATGAAGCCTCGAAGGTTCTCTCTCTCTCTCTCTCTCTCTCTCTCTCTCTCACTCTCCCTCTCTCTCTTTGCAATAGAATTTCATTGGTACTTCGTAAGTGGATGTGTATATGAAGGAGAGACGAGAGACGCGCAGTTTCCCAGAGATCATAGACGTGCACGCACACACCGGGACATTAATTAGCGTGAATAATTGTTTACCGGCGCTTAGCGGAGCCGGATCAATATTTAATTGAATGCCTGCTAAATGCCAGAAGCATATAACGCGGTGCTCGCGACCTCCAACTCCTTCATTCTCGTAATTCTCTTTCCCGCGCGCTCTCTTTCTCGTCCTCGTGAACCAAGCAACATTGCTCATCTGAATAACGGGCCCATCTCTCCGTTGCCCCGTTTTTCCTACAGCCTCATCCATGCGAGAGTGCATCGACGGAGTGCATCGCACAATACGCCTTGCACTCTGGTACGGCCTTTCGTGCAGCTTGAATTCTCGTTGCTGAGGTCTCTCTCTCTCTCTCTCTCTCTCTCTCTCTCTCTCTCTCTCTCTCTCTCTCTCTCTCTCTCTCTCTCTCTCTCTCCCTCCCTCCCTCCCTCCCTCCCTCCCTCCCTCCCTCCCTCCCTCCCTCCCTCCCTCCCTCTCTCGCCTTATCACCCAATGAAAAATCATCTTACCCTCATTGCAAATAAACCCAAACAGTGAAACTCCTCATCATCCCCGAAATTGAATTCATCGGAGATAATTTGTAAAAAATCTCCAAATTAATTAATCTTTAAAATATTGTTTTTAGAAAAATGTTTTTTTTTTGCCTCGTTTCTATTCTATAGGGTCTCGCCGCGGGCTGGATTTAATCCTGCAAAATGAATTCCATTTTCTCGAGCCATCGCAAATTCCCTGTGTCTCGTGAGCGCGCTAGCGCTTGTGCGAAAGGATACGGGCGCGATGAGGCAGGATCGTACACCGAACGCTCACAATTTGGAGGATGGGCGCGCACTGTACAGAGGATCTTTATAGAAATCCATCTTGTTCGTGTACGTATAGATCTGGCGGGCTAGCTTCTCCGAGGACCGACACTGACGCACACGGACGTACAAACCTAAACCCAACACAAAAAAAAACACAAACACGATACGGACGCATACTTGAACATACACACGCACGCGCGCACACACGCACGCACACACACACACACACACACACACACGCACACACACACATAAGATATATATATAGATGGGCCTGTATATTACACATACGCCCCCCCCCCTGTTCAGGTCTCTCGCAACAGATCGAGAGAATCTACGGTCCCGTGCCTTATCAACTCCCCTCCCCGAAATCCCACCGCCACCTTACCCTTCCAACCACCACCACCAGTTTCACCATCCCCTGAACGACGACGACGACGACCCCAAAAGCTGTACGCTCATGTCGGGTCTACAAGGAATTGTTAATTGCTCGTGCAGCGGCAATTTGCATAAATCAATTTTAAATCAACCCCCTCATCGCTGCACCCTCGACTGTCAGAGTGCTCTGTAGTCTGTCTTCTCTCTCTCTCTCTCTCTCTCTCTCTCTCTCTCTCTCTCTCTCTCTCATCCCATGGGTGCCCATCTCTTTATATCTCTCCGGCGTTATTTTCTTGGAATTTTCACTCATTTTCGGGCGCTTTTCCGCGATCTTCTTCACCGTCGCAGAAATATTCCACAATGTAAGCGGCACAATAATTATAAAGGTGAGGCCAAAGGCCGCACTCCCAATTCGATATTTTCCCAAAAGGTTCGCACGGTTTTGTAAATAATGCAGATTCCGAACCTTCTCGCTGCGCTTTTTTTCCCTGGTGAATAAGAAAGCGGTCCTGATACGGATTTTTATACTAAAACGACAAGAGGATAATTTTTTCTAAAACGTAATGACTTATCTAAATATACGAATAATTCTACATGGTTTTTTCTGTCAAAATGTTTGATTTAATTAAAAGGAAAACTTAAAGATATTGTATCTTCCTTAATTACCATGATAGTACACGATTTTTTTTTTAAATACTTTATTCTAAATTAAAATTTACTTTATTAATAAATAATAATCCTTTATTATAAAAAAAATATTCTATCTTCCTTAATTACTGTAATACTACATGATTTTTTTAAAAATACTTTATTATAAATTATAACGAGAACTTAAAAATATTCTACCTTTCTCAATAACCATTATGTTGCATGATTTTTTTCAAAATGCTTTTTTACAAATTCTGAGAAACATCGAGAAATATTTTACCTTTTCTTAAGGGGTGACGTGAGTTTCGAAGCCAAAAAAGCATATTATATCTATTTTTTAAATATAATTTATAAATTATTTTATTCAAAATGTTAAGCACATAAAAGAGCAACATTTCAACAAATTTTTTTTTAAATTTGGGAAATTCAGCCTGTGGGACCTGATCCGATTGACTTAAATCTTTGCGAGAATATTCTAGACATATTGTACTATTAGATAATAAAATTTAAAAAAAATGAATTTTTTTAAAATTTTCAAACCCACGTAACCCCTTAATTATTAAGAGTACAAATAAATTAATTCGGTCCGTTTTCAAGAGATGGCTCTGGATGTTATGAATGTTTCATAGTGACAGCTGATTTCGGTGGTTTCGGAGAGGTTAGACATCTGTCAATAACATTCAGTTTATATCGCTTTGAGTTCCATTAAAAACCTTCCCGACTAGAAATTTTGATCCGGCAGCCTGAAGACTGATCAGGCCCTGATCAGGCTGCAGTCCGGAATGCCGTAATACGGCACGCCTGATCAGGGCCGGATGTCCACCGGATCAGTGGAACCGTAGTACGGCCGTAAAAAGGCACCCTGATCCGGCCGTAGTAGGGTAACCTGTGCGGCGCCGTAACAAGGCGTCCGTGGACGCCGTTTTACGGCGCCGCACAGGCTACCTTACTACGGCCGGATCAGGGTGCCTTTTTACGGCCGTACTACGGTTCCACTGATCCGGTGGACATCCGGCCCTGATCAGGCGTGCCGTACTACGGCATTCCGGACTGCAGCCTGACTTGTGTGTTGAAGCCGCCATATTTGCGAGAGTCTTGGCGGTGTATGCACGCGCATATAGGCGTTTTTCCAATTTCCTGGCTGACATCATAGTGCAAAATGGATAAAAAAAAGTCCCGAAAAAAATTAATGGGACACTTACGGGTGCGAAAGTGGCGTGCTATATATGCAGAGAGAAAAAAACAACGGCTAACAGAAGTGAATTCTTCACTCGTACTAGGTATGTATATATATATATATATATGTATACATATACATTTTCATTTATATTATATATTCTTTACTTTCAAAATTAACAATATCTATTATTATTTATTAACATGCATAATATCTATTATTTTTGTAATGCTATTTTTAGAGCCAAGCGAAGAATTGCCTACAAATCTTGACAACAATGCCTCGTCGCTTAATACAAATCACACGAGCAGTGCATCCGACGAGTCTGGACCTGATTCAGTTGCATCCAGTACCCTTTCTTTTTTTGTTTTCAATTTAGCCGTGCTTATTCAAAAATATGAGATGAATAATCAACCAATATACCGAAGGGACATCGAAAAATCGCTAGGCAAAATTATAAATGCTGCAAAAGATTGGGACGGTGCACGTCAAGCGAGGGCGAAGACTGGGAAGGAGTAATCGAAAGATTAAAGCGATAGTTTTAATCAACGGATTATTTAAACTTTATTAGCCGAAAATGTTTTATTGAAGCTGTTATTTGTTGAATAAACAAAGATGTGAAGACTGAAAAATTTCTAAATAATATAAAAATAAAAATATAAGAGAGTTTATTCTTGTTATCGAAATTATTATATTCATAAATACCAAATTCCCCTTTTTTTAGTTCCTTAAAAACAGAATCAAAATAACGTTGAATTTTGCATCGGTGGAATGCAACGATTTTTTTTTCTCATTTTTTATTCGTTTATTTTGATCGTCATCAAAAGTCTTTTTTGTAAATTCAAGTCGTAAAGCTTTAATAAGAATAAGTAAAAACGTGTGGATTACTTTTAGTGCCTAATCAGGCAAAACGAAATTCAGCGGTCAAAAAGTATTAATTTTCATTGCATATTGCTAACTTCGATGCTAACTTAAACGCCATAAAAAATATTGATTGTTTTTTAAATGATGATAATATAAGCAACGAAAAAAGAGAATTCCTACAAGTGTTAGGATGGCTAAGTAGGTAGCGCGTTTAGCTCTAGAATTAGAAGACTAGGTTCGAAACCCGAGGTTAGGCAAAAAACTTTCACAAGGCAAAACACGTTTTAATCCAATTAACGTATATGTAGGACCACAAATAAAGTATATGGAAAGAAAAAATACTACCAGAATTTTTTTATTCACCATTTGTTGCCTTTTTTATTTTTCATTCCAGCCACGGCAGCCGGATCAGGGCCGAATCAGGGCCGTACTCGGCAGCCGGATCAGGGCCGTAACCGGCAGCCGCATCAAGGCCTTATCCGGCCGCCGGATCAGGGCCGCAACAGGTAGCCGGATCAGGGCCGCAACCGGCAACCGGATCCGGGTCGGATGCCAAAAAGCGTTACACGCCTGATAAAGCCCTGATCCGGGCGCCTGTTCAGTGCCGTATTACGGGATACGGATGCCGGATCCGGGCCTAGTCAGTCCCGGATCAAAATTTCTAGTCGGGTTGTTTTTTACTGTGTTGTGTATGTCAAATTTTGTGTTAACTAAGCAGCATTTGCGGCAAGTTTTACTTTTCTGCTTTAATTGGAAGAAAAGTGCAGCTGAAGCGCATCGAATGCTTGTTGAAGTTTATGGTGATGATGCTCCAACTGATAAATCATGCAGGGAATGGTTTCGACACTTTAAGAACGGTGATTTCAGCGTTGAAGACAAGCCTCGCCCTGGACAGCCAAATGAGCCAACGAGCTGCTACAACCTGGCGATTCCATTACGGGCGATCGGTATAGACTACAATTGATTCGTTTGAGCCGTGCATTACGAGAAAAGCGGCCGGAATACGAGCAAAGACATGACAAAATTATTCTTCTGCATGACAACGCTCGGCCTCGTGTCGCAAAAGTCGTAAAAAAATATTTGGAAACGCTCAAATGGGATATTTTACCGCACCCGCCGTATTCTCCGGACATTGCTCCTTCTGATTACTGGTTGTTCCGACGGATGCAGCAGGATTTAGCAGCTCACCGGTTCACTTCTTTCGCAGAAATTGAAAATTGTCTCAAAACTTGGATCGCCTCAAAAGACGAGACTTTTTTTCGAGATGGAATTCAAAAATTGCCTGAGAGGTGGAAAAAAGTAGTAGCCAGCGATGGACAATACTTTGATTAATCTATGTATACCTTTTATTTTGAAATAAATGGATTTTTTACCACAAAAAAACGGACCGAATTAATTTGTACTCCCAATACCACAATTCTACATGGTTTTTTCTCTCCAAAATGTTTTTTTTTTGGAAATTCTAATGAACACCTAGAAACATTCTACCTTTTCTTAATTACCGTAACTCTACTTTCAATCCTTACAGTTCCTACTTTGATAAATTTCAAGTTGCCGCAATGATATTGGCTCACGATAAAAGCTAAATGTGTAGCTTCTATCAAGAGCCGTAGCCAAATGATTACGGCAAAATGACGCGCTCCAGCGATACGTCTGATGGAATTGCCGTCGAGTGGGGTGCAAGTCCCGCGATATATTCCCACGGTAAAGACGAGGCTGGACGAGGCGCGGCTGATGGAAGGAATGAGGAAAAAGGTATAGACGAGAGATAGCGGTAACGCGTAATGACCGAATCCGAGGCAAAACGACGCGGCTGACTTTTTGCCCGGAACTAAATAGAAATTACGTGCTGTTCGGGATATGCGGGCAAACCCTTCACGGACTGCACTTTTCCAACTGAATTGTTAGCCAGCGTTAAGCGTCAATTCGGACCGAGCGAGTTCAATGAATCCTCCGGTGCATCTGCCGAATTTTACAAAAGAACGTTTTTTTTTTACCTGAGATCGATGTTTTTAACGATTTCGTGGACGTTTTCATATTCATCGTGATAGACCACGGAAAAAATTGATAATACATTTTTTTCGAATTGATATTTAATGATAAAAATTTATCACATTTCTTTCTTACTGGCAAATTAAAAAAAAACACTGTTTTTTTGGACTTAAAAATCATTTGAAAAGTTAATAATATTTTTTTCTTGAATGTATAATATTTTTGGATTTGGTAATAAAAATTGATAATATTTTATTCTTACTTGCCGCATTTTAGAGAACGCACTGATTTTTTTTTTTTGACTTTTGATTTTTTTTCTAGATTGTATGGACGTTTTTATATTCGCCACAATAAACCATGTGAAAAAATTGATAATATTTTTTTTCTTGAATTAATAATATTTTGATATGTGATAATAAAAATTGTCAATATTTTTTTTCTCACCGGTAAATTTTAGGGGACACTAGTTTTCTTTAGGCTTTTTGATTTCTCTAAATTTCATAGGCGTTTTTACATCCATCACATGTGAATCATTTTAAAAAATTGACAAAATTTTTGGTGCAAGTGAATTTTAGGGTCTGGGTAATTTATCACAATTTTTTAATGAAACATCGTAAATTATATGCCTGAAATTTAACATCGATTGATGATATTTCAAAAGAACGTCTACATCCAAACATTGATTTTTCGTTTTCCCTCGTCATATCGGTGTTGAACTTTAATTGAATATATCTGCATTAAAAAAAATGCACAAATCAGTATTCTTGATCATTCATCGGTGACTTTCTCGGCCCTCCTTAGACATTTGTGCCCCGCGCATAGTTGGAATTCCTTAAGAGGAACCTCGTTCTTCGGCTTCTTACCCCCTTCGGCGAAGGAAAATGAGTCCGAATGAGGGCAAAAAAACATTGAGCTAATGTAAGCGGAAGAGAAGCGGGAACGAGAGAACAAGAGGGGGAGAGAGAGAGAGAGAGAGAGAGAGAGAGAGAGAGAGAGAGAGAGAGAGAGAGAGAGAGAGAGAGAGAGAGAGAGAAAGGAAAAAGAAGAGAAAGAAAGACAGAGAGCAAGAAAGAGGGCGAGAGAGAGAGAGAGTCAGACAGACAGACAGACACAGAAAAAGAGAGGGGAGAAGGAAAGATAGAGAGAGGGAGATATACAGACAAAGAGAAAGAGAGAGATAGAGAGGGAGGTAGACAGAGAGACAAAGAGAAAGAGAGAGATTGAGAGAGGAAGGTAGACAGAGAGACAAAGAGAAAGAGAGAGAAACGAAGAGAGAGAAAGAGCGAGAGAGAGAGAGAGAGAGGGAGGGAGAGAGAGAGAGAGAAAGAGAGATAAATAGATAGAAACTCGAAGAGGTTTCGCGCAATGCTCACAGAACCAAACAGACATAAGACGAGGCTGAGGTAAGATGTTTAATGAAATCAGCTAGCTTCCACCCTCGTTCCTCTTTCTTCCTGTACCTTTTACCATCCCCTCTCTCTCCCTCTCTCTCTCTCTCTCTCATTCTCTTTCACTTTCCTTCTATCTATCTTTGTCCCTTGTTTCCTCGCTCACTTGCCATCCCTTTCTCGTCTCGTAACGAATCTCCGAGTGTGTGTCCCAACGCTGTTTTAATTATATACCATAGCTATCTCTTTCTCCGCCCAACGTCATCTCTCGTTCGAGCTCTCCTCCATTTTCTCTTCCTGCGATTGCGCTCTCTCACTCTCTCTCTCTCTCTCTCTCTCTCTCTCTCTCTCTCTCTCTCTCTCTCTCTCTCTCTCTCTCTCGCTCTCTCTCTTTCTCTCTTTCTGCCTCCCTTGTATCCTCTATTGCCTGTGTTTTCTACGCACCCACATCCACGTATCTGGACCGTATACGTTTTCACTACGGATGTATATATTCTCGCTTCTAGCGTACCTAATTGCACACACCGAGCTCTCCGGATATATATATATATATATATATATATATAATATTTATACATTTACTTATATGCGTTTATATAAATCTACGTGTGTATGCACGGACACACGAGCACGATTGCATCACGAAGATTCCCAGGATGATTGGACGAAGATGTTGCGAAATTAGTGCACCCTCGGATAAAATTGTCCTGGTCCCTCGCCTCCCCCGCCTTCCAATATTGCCGCAATAGCATCGAAACTTTATTGTCTGCATTCGTCGGACGACATCCGAATAATGTTCCATATACTTTTACCCGAGTACAAATATTGTCAGACTGGCCTGATATTTGATTCGAGCCTGATCAAGTTGTAGTACGGCGGCATTACTTAAGGCATGCCTCAATTTGCCTGATCCGGCTCGCTTCAGGCGATGGTCAAGCATCCGGACTTACGGCTTACCTCAATTTGCCTGATCCCGCTCGCTTCAGGCGATGGTCAAGCAACCGGACTTACGGCTTACCTCAATTTGCCTGATCCCGCTCGCTTCAGGCGATGGTCAAGCATCCGGACTTACGGCTTACCGCAATTTGCCTGATCCCGCTCGCTTCAGGCGATGGTCAAGCATCCGGACTTACGGCTTACCGCAATTTGCCTGATCCCGCTCGCTTCAGGCGGTTGTCAAGCAACCGGACTTACGGCTTACCTCAATTTACCTGAAGCTAGCCGGATTGTATCTATCGAGTCGGTTGGGGTAATGGAGCTTGCTCATCACCACCGCAGCACCGTTACTGTACCGAATGTGTAGAATAACCAGACGAATATAATTTTGACAACATCTTCGTGTGTTTTCTTCCGAACTGACGAGTTCTCGATTGTTGAGATTGCCGTATGCAATTGAAGTAAGTTACCTCTATATACCGCTGTGTATATAGTTGTAAGTTGACACCGTAGTACAGTTCAGTTTTTTGAGCCCACAGTAGAATAGCCCCTTAAGTTCTTGTTAAAAAACTATTAAAGTTTAGTTTGAGTTTTTTTATGTATCGAATCTTCAAGAGAGAAAGTGTTCATTATTTTCCACATGTATCGATGTAAAAAATGTATGTCACAAATAAAAATGTATATTTAGTTTAAAAAATAAACTATCGTTATTTATAATAAATAGCGGTATTTATAATTTCCTGTATTTTTCTCTTTTAAATATGCGTGGTATTTTTGTATTTCAGGAATAAGCCGGACATCCTGAGCAGGGCTTTATTAAATCATCCAGACTAGGCCGTGATTTTTCATTTTGATGAAGCCTTACAAAATCAAGCCCTTATCAGTCCTTGATTTTGCACCCTGATCAGGCCTTGATGTTGTACCCTGATCACGCCTTGATTTTGTACCCTGATCAGGCCTTGATTTTTTAGCCTGATCAGGCCTTGATTTTGTTACCCTGATCATGCCTTGATGTTCTAGCCTGATCAGGCCTTGATGTTCCAGCTTGATCAGGCCTTGATGTTTTACCCTAATCAGACCGACGTCAGGCAATGCCTTTCAAAAATGATCAGGGCTTGATAAAAATCCTGATCAAGGCCGGAACAAGAAATGAGGATGCCTGATCAGGCATTTATTGTAGCCGGAGCAAGATTTTTACTCGAGTAGCCCTGATCCAAATGGTTTTTGAGGACGTCCAGGGAATAGGGATTTTCTTGAAATAATCCATTTGTCGTGAGGAAATTTTGAAGAATGCACCATCAGTGTTGTGCAATTGGATGCCGAAACGAAGACGTTCATTTATTTCCTCAAAATGAAACACTTCGCAAGCAATAAGAAAGTGCTGTACGTCACATGCAATTTACAGTTACAAAACATTCAAGGTTATGTTCTAATCATTTTAAAGCTGAATATTTTTCATTTCCTGTATAGATAAATATCCATAATTATTGTTCATCATGTATATTCCTATAAATTTATCACGAGGCAGAAAAGCGCGAAAATGTACCGCGCGCGTTGACAGCTTCTTTTGTTTTTGTTTTTTTATTTTTTAAGCAAAAGGCTAGAGCTGGACATTTAGAAAGAAGAAAGTTTAGAAGAATTTTTTTTTTTTGGCGAAAACGATACTGAAACGATCGATCTTTTTCTCTGGTGTACGCATACGACCACACATATGCCTTCTATATAGATGTAACCTCCGAAATGAGTTTCGAAGATGCAATAAGGGATGAGAACACAAAGGCGCCGTATTGTCTTTAATTTTCTTGCTCTTTGGGGCGGGGAGGGGGGAGGGATCGATGCAACATAGTGCGACTGGTACGAGAACCTCCGTAGTAACTCCGAGTCACCAGGAATGTAATACTCGGACCAATTACTCGCGATGTCCATAGCATCAAACCGTCCTCGGCACTCTTCTCGGTCCTCTTTCGTACTTTTTTTCTCCTTCTCTCTTGCTCTCTTTTCCGTTTAACAAGTTTCTCTGCTGATCGCTCTTTTTTTGGTTGAGTTCAAGGTCCCTTGATGCTCCTTACGCGTTCGGGTTGGTCCCTCAGGATCTCAAGGCAGCTTCTTCCTTCACTCTCGTATCTCGTTGCGAAAAGCTTTGTGTCTATAATATTTTTGAATTTTTCGGAGTCTTCGTGTCTTGGCAAAAAAGGGAAAGGGAAATAGAGAGTGAGTGAGTGAGTGAGTGAGTAAGTGAGTGATTGAGTGAGTGAGTGAGTGAGTGAGTGAGTGAGTGAGTGAGTGAGTGAGTGAGTGAGTGAGTGAGCGAGTGAGTGAGTGAGTGAGCGAGCGAGCGAGTGAGCGAGCGAGTGAGTGAGCGAGCGAGCGAGTGAGTGAGCGAGCGAGTGAGTGAGCGAGCGAGCGAGTGAGTGAGCGAGCGAGCGAGTGAGTGAGCGAGCGAGCGAGTGAGTGAGCGAGTGAGTGAGCGAGTGAGTGAGTGAGTGAGTGAGTGAGGGAGTGAGTGAGTGAGTGAGTGAGTGAGTGAGTGAGTGAGTGAATGAGTGAGTGAGTGAGTGAAAGAGAGAGATTTATTAGTGCACTAGGATACAACTCATCCTCTGGCACGCAATCCACAACCAAAAAATACAACAATTGTTATAAAAAGAAATCAAAACATAGACTATATCTGTTAAAAAAACGATGGGCTGTTTAAAAACTAGGTAATAGGTAACAAAAATATGATTAGCTTTGCTCTCGTCTCACTTAGTATAAGTTCATTGCGAGGTCAAGTACTTCCTCAACATTCGAGCCTCTCTATAGTCCGGTCTAGAGTGTGATTGGTGACTCCGATGGTTGAAGTTCGTTAGCGGGAAGGTCCTCGAGACGAGTGATTTTGCATGCCGGTTGACCATTGATTGATACTTTATTGTAGCCGGAGCCAGATTTCTACTCTGGTTAGGACTAAGGGTGGAAAAACTGTCAAATAACTCCCCCAATCTCTCAAAAAAAATTGTCTCCGTCCATGCGTCAAACACCCTCCCTACATTATCCTTTTTAGCATTTATTAATATATATTTTTATTAAATTATATTTTAGTGTACATAAAATAATATATAATATATTTCAACATGTAAATTATAATGAGATTACGTAATATTCTACATAGATTTGAAGTTTGAGAAGTCGATTTTCCAAAACTCGAAATACTTTTGACCTCTATCGTGAATTTAGAAATTCATGCGAGAAGAATCGCGTGAAATCGTCGTCGCGGACAATTCTCTCGACGCTCTCCGGGTGAGCGTTTGAAACACGGCCCGGTTGGCCAGCCAGGAATGTGCTAATGAGATCATTTAGCGCACAGTCCTTGGCGCTCCGCGTGCTTTTCTCTTTCTCCCTTAACGCCCTCCTCTTAACGCTCTCCTTCCTCATCTGGAGACGCTCGAACGGACCAGGGGCTGTGCCCAGCCGCTGTCGTATTCCCCATTTACCAACGCAGGCTCCTTTTTGCTTGCACCCCAAAACATACCGGCCCTCACCCCCCTGCCGTTCCCCGGAAACACACTGTTCGCTTGATTTACACCCTGCAACGTTTTCATTCGCGTTGTTACAATTCTCCTTACATCCTCTAACGGAATGCCGTCGTTCTTCCTCCTCCGAAGACCAACAGGTGGATCAAATTTTTTTTTTCCATTTATAAATCTCAACAAATCGAAAAAATTCTAAAAATTAAATAAAATTTAATCCAGAAAGTAAAAAAATCAAATGTAAGGTAAATTTTTTTTATTTATATTAAAAGTTAAAAAAAATAATATAAAAAAATGTTATTTGAAATTTTCTTAAAAAAGTTATTTGAAATGTTATTTAAAAAAGTCAAATCTCAAAATTAAATTGAAATTAAATTGAAATTAAATCTAAATCAAACTTAATTAAATCTAAATTAAATTAAATTTAAATTGAATTTAAATTTAATTAAATTTAGATTTAATTTAAATTTAATTTAAATTTAATTTAAATTTAATTTTGAGATTTGACTTTTTCAATTAAATTTCTTTTTTTGTTCAAACGTTTTTGTTTTAATTGTTTAATTTAACGAATAAAGAAATAACTACAAAACAAGCCCAACCGATGCTCGGATAAGTGACAGTTCGGCCACGTAATCCAATTTCAATAATCGACTGCGCTCGTACTTCCGGAATCCTGTAGATTCATCGACTTCCGGTACAGACCACAGAATTTCCCACCAAACGACAAATTACTCATTCGCGGAGATTGTTTCCTCTGAGATTCTTTATTTTTTTTCAGCCTCGGCTCCATTTCGCCCACGTCCTCGTGGTTCACGACGGTCACGTTCCTGCACGATTCTACCGCGCACCATTCCGCGTACACATAAACAATAGAGGCCCCCACGGAATGATGCTTCGTTTGCGCTCTGGTCCGCTGTTTAAATTATGGTTCTGGCGTGGCTGACGGGGAACGTCATAACCCAAAAGGCACGACCATGCGCGCTCGTACCTTACCGAATACCCGGAGGGCCCGCGCCGAAAAAAATACCATTTCAGAATGCTTCAAAGTTCCTGGTAAAACGGTTGCTCTTACGAGACGTTTTCGTCTGAGCATTTTATATATATATATATATATATATATATATATATTTATTTATACAGTACTGAACAAAAATGTACGTACTAGTCGAAATTTCTTACCGCACTAAAATTTACATAGCGAACTAAAAAATAAAGGTAATTGAATTTCCCAAGTGGTCTTTTAAAGAGGACAAGTTTACCTTTATTTTTCTTTTTTAGAAAATTCTCCACGATTTTTTTTCGCCCCGGTGCGCACTTTTGAACGTGGCCATTTTTCGGCTTTTTTTTGGCCGTCGAAAATTAACCGCAAAATTTGTGGAAAATTTTTTTCCTCGGTTTTTTTCCATGGGAAACTTAAAAAGAATATCAAAACCGACATTTTTATTTTTTTTAGAAAGTCTCGTACGATTTTTCTCGCCCTAGTATTGCATTTTTAGCTAAAAAAAAATACATGTTTTAGAAAAAAAGGCGTCATCGAAGAACCATAGGGTTTCAGGGGAAATGTCAAGAGGGTAAAAAGTTGCATGGGTTCACACTGGAGTAGCTAAAATTTTTTCAGAATTTTTCTTGGACATTTTTTTTTTGCCATTTGCGGTTGGAACTTTAATGAGTGGAGAGGCTCCACTTGGGAATTATAGGGTCTAGGACAATTAAGAAAGGAAATTTGTTTACATTTTCATTTTTAATTAAATACAACTTTTCTAGATTGTTTTTTTATTTTTGAAAATGAAGATAAAAAAATGAAAATGAAAAAAATTGCTTTTAATTAAAAATGTATATGTAAACAAATTTACTTTCTCAATATATTGTCCTAGACCCCATAATTTCCAAGTGGAGCCTCTCCACTCATCAAAGTTCCAACCAAAAATGGTAAAAAAATATGTAAAAAAAAATTCTGAAAAAAATTCTGGAGGAGATGATTTTGAACATCTATTGAAATAAAATATAAATTGGAAAATATTTTTGGTATCGATCCGATTTCCATCGACACTGACCTTGAATGACCTTGAACGACTTTGACCCCCCAATGTTTTTTATGCGGCTTGAGGTGCTCCACAAGATGGTTAAAAAAAATGTACCATTCCATGTAAAAAAGTGAAGGTGACCTTCACTGTGCGTCAGCGCCTTCACCGAAATAAAACAAAAATTTGATCACATTCGATAGCACCCTTCACACCGTACAACTTTTATCTGGAACATTTTTTTGTGACGTCGATAATTACCGAGTTATTTCGGGTGGCAGAGATAAGAGGGACACCCTGTATATGAAGAACAGTCGATTTTCTGGGATTGCGAATGAGAGCGCGTTCCTCTAAAGGACACGCTTCACCCCGGAGCATGGCCGAGTACCATTGACCCCCTAATTTAGGGTACACGATGACGTTACTCTACAGGGCCTCAGTACACACACACAACACATATATATTGGGTGAAGTAAAAAGTTCTGAGCGTTTTCCGCTAGATGTCTTTAGTGAGCCATATCTCACGATGTATACGTCACGTCGGGTCATACTATACGGCGATTTAAAGGTGACATTACGCTTAAAAAAAAGTTCTTTGACAGTTTTGTGTTTGGTGAAGCCAGTTGTGTGTTACAGCGTTCCAAAATGGAGGTAAAAAAAGAGAAAATTCGATACATTCTTCAGTACCACTACGAACAAGGTGAAAAGGCGGAGCAGGCGGCCAAAAAAATTTGTGCTGTTTATGGAGCAGTATCGAATGCAACAGCAAAGCGGTGGTTCCAACGATTCCGTTCTGGTAATATTAACGTCGAAGATGAGACACGCTCTGTTAGGCCAATCGTCGAAAATGTCGATAAAATCATGGAAATCGTCGAGTCGGACTGGCATGTGAGCACTTATTCCATTGCCCAGGAACTGAAGATTAGCCAGAAAACCGTTTGGAACTATTTGCATAAGGCTGGTCTCAAGAAGAAGCTCGATGTACGGGTGCCACACGAATTGACGCAAAAGAACCTTTTGGACCGAATTGATACCTGCGATTCTTTGCTGAAAAGTAACGAAATCGACCAATTTTTGAAACGGATGATGACTGGCGATGAAAAATGGGTCACATACGAGAACAACAGCCGAAAAAGATCGTGGTCCAATCGCGGTGAACCGGCTCAAACGATCGCCAAGCCCGGATTAACGGCCAAGAAGGTTTTGCTGTGTGTTTGGTGGGATTGGAATGGAATCATCCACTATGAGCTGCTCCCATCGGGCCAAACACTCAATCCCGACCTCTACTGTCAACAACTGACCAGATTGAAGCAGGCGATCGACCAGAAGCGGTCAAAATTGGCCAATAGGAAGGGTGTTGTGTTCCATCAAGACAACGCCAGGCCGCACACATCTTTAACGACGCGCCAGAAGCTCCGAGAGCTTGAAGGGAAGGTTCTATCGCACCCGCCGTATAGTCCAGACCTGGCGCCAAGCGATTATCACCTTTTCAAGCATTTGCAAAATTTTCTTGATGGTACAAGACTGGCCTCAAGAGAGGCTTGTGAAAATGAGCTGGTCAAGTTTTTTACCAATAGGCACGAGGACTTCTTCAATCGCAGAATTGTGAAATTGCCTTCAAAATGGACAAAAGTTATCGAACAAAACGGCGCATATTTGATCTAAATCGGATAATCCTGTGTTAATTTCATCGTCGAAATAAAGCGAAAAAACGCTCAGAACTTTTTACGTCATCTAATATATATATAAACCACACGTATTTTCTCCACGAGCATATTTAAAACGAGAGAACCGGGCGATCGTTAGTCGGAATAGATGAAGGAACGGATGGGTTCCCCTGCCCCCCCGGCCGTCTTTTCTCCTCGTTGGTCTCTCCCCCGTAATTTAACGACCCACCGACACCACGGCGATTTTACTCGAGGCATAAATATCCCCGGCGAATTTATAATGACAATTACCATAAAAATTGTCACACAATAAAATATTTGGACAAATTTACGGTCAGCATCGAGCGCGAGGGGCGAGGGGGCGGGGGGGGGGGGGGGGGGGGGTTAGACTGCGATCTCAGAGTTTCGTTGTCGCGAGAAGCACAGAAGAGCTCCCCCCTGCCCCACCAGTTGGTCAACCAAGCCTCGTCTGTTTCTTCGAGACCTCGAGTTTACAGCCAATTATTTTATGCGCCGTTTTATCGCTCCTCCTCGCTGTTCCTACGAAACAAGTAGAAACCTTTTTTCCTCTTTTCATCCCCCCCCCCCCCCCCCCGACCCGATGCTCCGCATCCCTCATCTTATTTCACTCGCGGGCAGTCCAGATATTCTATCGCAACGGATATTTCGGGAGTTCGTAAATTCGTCGATTCAATAATCCGCTCGGCGTTCTGCGGGAGCTCAGCTTGTTTATTCGGACGGCCAACGACTTATCATATAGAATCGAGAGA
>CAWVQM010000145.1:15000-17500 GCA_963932345.1 Ophion ventricosus | reverse complement strand
GGAGGCCTCTCTCGAGCGTGCGAGGTATTATATCGCACAGGCGAAAGAGAATTTTGCGCGCTCGCTAGTCCACCACACCGCCGCGAGGCGACATAAAGACCTTCATTATCGCGACGCGTTTAATTATGTATTTATTTTTAGACGGCTTTGTCGTGGCTCGCGAAGACGCGGACTTTTTGTTTCACAGTAAAACACATGGACACACGAGTGCGTGTATGTGAGTGTGTGTACGGTGTGTATGGGGTGACAAAATGGGCGAAGTGTGTCACAGAAGAATGAATATACACCGATTCCTGGTATATTCTGTCGTTTCGACGTTTATAGCTTTGCTCTCTCGCTCTCTCTCGGAGTTCTCTCAGGGAGCTTAAGCTCCAGAGCCAAAATAAACCAATACTCTCTCTCTCTCTCTTTCTCTCTCTCTCTCTCTTTCTCTCTCTCGTGAAAAAACCTGTTACATATCAAACCTGATCAACGTTGAACGGCCTGACCATGGCCTGATATTATCTAGGGAAAGTGGATAAGGGGCAGTACTTTGTCCCAATTAAAATTTCCACAAGCGATACCTCGCCCGAATTGAGACATCAATGAGCACAGCTCATCGGTGACGTGAAACAGATCCAAATATGTTTAGACTTTATGCAATGTGGACAGTCTTTCATCCGGCTTGATCTGGGAATATCCTGGTTAAGAACAAGAGGAACAGGGTGTCTCCAATGGCAGAAGTGGCTGCAAGGAGAATCACAGAGAAGGAGCCGGAGATGTGGAGGGCTAGAAGGAAGACGGGGTGAGATGAGGGTGCTGTGAGACGTGCACGAGAAGCACTCAACCACGACGAGGACGTATTTGTCTTTCGGATGAAAAAAAAAGAATGAGTGTAAAATGCTTTTTATCCAACGGCCAGATTCTCTCTCTCTCTCTCTCTCTCCCTCTCTCTCTCTCTCTCTCGCTCTCTCCCTCAAATAGTAAGAAATAGAGAGAAGAAAGAGCGAGGTTGCAAACGCGCAAACTACCCCAAGTTTATCTACCCTTCCCGTGCAGAAATTGAGTTAGGGCCTTTAATATGGCAGCAATAATTTTTATGAAGCACCGTTGAAGTAATTTTAAAGGTCCTGGTTATTTTGCCTTCAATGGCCCTCGGTAGCAAAGTATGACCGGCCACTGATGGCCCATGTGAGGCTTCCAGACTAGGGCCTTAATAAAGTTAGAGAAAATTAGGATGGGTCCGATCAAAACCCCCGAAATCAATTTCCGCACGGGTCACCTTAAAATGCATCTTTGGTCATTGTTTTCTCGATGATGGGATGCACGAAAAATGTTTTTCAGGAATGTGTCGTATTAGAAATTGAATGATCTTCATTCCAACCATGCTCAAAATAGAATTCCGTTTTTGTTTTCTTCAGAATGCCCAATTTTTTCTTGCACATACTTCTTATCACAAAAATACGATGTATTTTTTTTTTCAAAGAGAACTTGAAATTCCATTGACCAGCGTTTTTTTTTCTCAGTCGCAAAACCCTCAAAGCACACACGTTATAATTGTCACCCTGTCATTTCAAAGAATCAAAATTTGCCTAAACTATCCCGCGTATGTAATAAAAAAAAGGATAACTCAAATTTCCACTCGAGACCTCGTGATTTCAATCGCGCCCTTTTGTCCACTTGAAATTGATCATTTCAGTCTTAAAGACTTATCGTATCCCGAAATATGACAATAACCGGCTGAGCAAAGAGCAAAAATCTTTCACGTTGAAAATGAACCGCGGACAATAGTCTCTCCGCGTTAAAGGACGAGGAGATGGAGGAGGAGGAGGAGGTGGAAGAGAAAGAGCGAGGAAAGGATCTCACTAGTGCGGGGACCGGATCTCCTCCGGTGGATCGGCGGCGTGACGCGAAATGCGAATCGCCGTTCCCGTATGAATTAATTTCCAATTATCAACGCTTCCCGCACCACTTTGCCACTCCGATCTCAACCCGTTCGCGCGATCGCGTTTCTTCGACGTTCGCCGAGGGCTGGCTCCGTCTGTTGCCGCGCGGAGGATCTCGTCAACGCGTCCACACAGACGTCGGACATGATGCGTCCTCATCGGCCAGCTATTTAAGGCGGGCAACCACTTTACCGGGTGTACAAGTATGAAATGCGGATTTCAGACAACAGATGGTGCACCAATGCAGTTTGTGCTATAAAGATTTGACACTGCGCCATTTTGTTGTGTCATCAACAAGTGTCAGATGCGCACGAGTGATAAATTGGAAAAGTGTGTGCACAGTGTTGTGTTGTTGTGTTCAATATGTCGAAATTTATACCGAACAAAGAGCATTCGCGGACAGCATTAATTTTTTGTTTTCATTTAAAGAAAACTGCTGCTGAATCATACCGATTACTTCGAGAAGCTTATGGTGAACATGCTCCATCGCAAGATACGTGTGAACGATGGTTTCGGCCTTTCAAAAGTGGTGATTTCGATGTTGCAGACAAGGAATATGGAAAACCGCCAAAAAA
>CAWVQM010000145.1:0-10000 GCA_963932345.1 Ophion ventricosus | reverse complement strand
TTTCAAAGTAACGGCAATAAATTAGTTAGATTAATCGTCGACGATCAACCAAAACTAGCGATAAAAAATAATATTGCCAAAAAAATCTGAAAAAAATTTAACAACTCCAAAATAACAAAACAAAACTTTTTAGTCCTTAGGACAAATATTCTCAACCTTATAGTTTTCACGAGACGCTGCATGATGCCGGCTTTACGGAAACCTGCCGTTTTTTTTAAGAAAAACTAAATTTCTCTGCGAAAAAAAATTGTAAAATTAAAAAAAAAAACGAAACTAAAGCTAACATTTCCCTTTTCGACAATCATTTCACTAAATAGCGAGATTTCTATTTTTCCGAAGTCCAGCGAACGACTTTGCGAGGTACGAAAATCGTGAAAAACCGTCATTTTCAAAATGACGTACCGGGCACAAAAAAATTGAAAAAATAAAATTAAAAAAGCAAATTGAAGCTGACTTTACTCTCTTCAAAACCCCGTATGGTAAATTGGTTTCCGGTTTTTTTTGGCCGAGATATTCAATTTTTTGTCCGGAAAGAAAAATTGCAGGGTACTCCAAACTTTTGGCCAAGGGTGTATATATATATATATATATACAAACCCATACATACTCACCCACACCCACACACACACACGCACGCACTTATGGGTGTATGTGTATACGAGGGAAAAAAAAAAGAACGAAGAGCCCCAAAGAAGCGTCGATCGATCGACAGACCGCAGGCCAATCGAAATCCGTATTAAGAATATGATCATCCTGATACCCGACCCAAGTGCATTACTATGCACGCATACCTTTGCCCTCGATATATATGTATATATGTGTGTATATATATATATATATATATATATATATATATATATATATATATATGTATGGGTATAAAATATGTAAGGTACTTGAGATGCATCTATACAAGACTGAACGTTGGCTTACACGGACGCCTCTTATTCAGGTTTGTATTTACCTTGCGGTTTCAATCTGACCTTATTTAAATATAAATTACACGGCCCGAGCGCGTGGATTGTCCGTTATTACGCCGAGAGCTCTTGCATATGTATATATATATATATGTATTCGTATGTATGCATAGACTTTTATATATATTTATAGTTATTTAGATATAGGTATATATTGTTATATTGCTGTCAAATTCACCAATTTTAATTTTGATTGAATATATATACATATAGGGTGTCCATTTCATCTCTGCCACCCGAAATAACTCGGTAATTATCGACGTCACAAAAAAATGTTCCAGACAAAAGTTGTACGGTGTGAAGGGGGCCATCAAACCAATTTTTTTTTATTTCGGTGGAGGCGCTGACGCACAGTGAAGGTCACCTCCACTTTTTTAAATGGAATGGTACATTTTTGTTTCAACCGTCTTGTGGAGCATCTCAAGCCGCATGAAAAACATTAGGCGGTCAAAGTCGTTCAAGGTCATTCAAGGTCAGTATCGATGATACAAATCTAAATATCTCGGATCACTACCAAATATTTAGTAGTGATCTGAGATATTTAGATTTGTATTTCATTTCAATAGGTGTTCGAAATTAGCTTGAAATGAGAGATATCGGAGATCGTAGTCGTCGACAACACTTCGAATACCTTCTGTTTATTTACCAATTCGCGTTAATCTGTATCGTATGTAGCTCAATCGAGGTTGTCGTTCAGTTTGATTTTGAATTTGGATAAGAGCTATTCATAATTTGAAACATGCGAGAACGCATCATGAATGCGTGTAACAACATCACTCCGGAAAGCGTTCTACGATCGAACACAGTGTCGGACTGTCGGACTGCAAAAATGTTTGGAGGCTGGTGGAAGTGATTTTGAATATCTATTGAAATAAAATATAAATTTTTGAAAATATTTTTCGTATTGATCCGATTTTCATAGATACTGACCTTGAATGACCTTGAACGACTTTGACCTCCTAATGTTTTTTTATGCGGCTTGAGGTGCTCGACAAGATGGTTGAAAAAAAAATGTAATATTCCATTTAAAAAAGTGGAGGTGATCTTCACTGTGCGTCAGCGCCTCCAACGAAATAGAAAAATTGGTCGCATTTTATGGCCCCCTTCACACTGTACAACTTTTGTCTGGAACATTTTTTTGTGACGTCGATAATTACCGAGTTATTTCGGGTGGCAGAGATAAGAAGGACACCCTGTATGACGGAGATCGAAAAAAAAAACGTCAGAAAGAAACGAATATGATTGTCTCTGGGATACGAGTCGCGCGGATATGTGTCCCAAGCCAAGGGTGCGATGATGATTGTGGGACGGCAACACAGGTGACCGAGAGATCGCGCCGAGTCGTGAGTGCGCAGTGCCTCAAGGCGAGGGATGGCAAGCGAGAGCGAAAGAGAGATAGGACGAGAGCGAGAGCGCGAGAGAGAGAGAGAGAGAGAGAGAGAGAGAGAGAGAGAGAGAGAGAGAGAGAGAGAGAGAACCAGCAATCTCGCGCCATTACGATCGGGTAATGATCGTTACATCCGCGCGAGTGTACAAAGAGCGCCACGCTCCGCAGTAGAGGTTCTCATCGTCACTCGGTGACAGGCTAGAGATGTGTTAATCGCAATTGTGTTTTTCAACAACGACGATTTCTCCTTATTTCTTATTAGGTGTGTGAATTCAGTTTTACAGACTTTTCTAGCAGGCTGGGCTCTTTCAAGTTGAAATATTTCAACGTCCTTTTAGGATTTTAAAGTATCGACATAGCCCTGCTAAAGACGCTGTATGAATTTATTGGGCGAGCATCATAACCTTAAAATAAAGTAGCAAGAACAATGGCAACCGATAAGCTGCACATTCGCCACTGCATCCTTTACGAATTCCAACAAGGAAAAAGTGCCACCAAAGCGTGGGAGTCAATTTGTTCTGTGTTCGGGAAGAGTATTGTGTCATACGAAACATGCAATTATTCGTTTAAACGTTTTAGAAACAATGATTTCGAACTCAGTGACCGTGCGCGTACTGGACAGCCTGAAAAATTTTCGGACGACGATTTGGAAACTTTACTGGTCCAAAATTCTTCACAGACACAAGAAGAACTTGCAGCCCAACTAGGAGTTGATCGATCAACCGTTGCCAAGAGGTTACACGCGATGGGAAAAATTCAGAAGCTCGGGAAATGGGTGCCACATGAACTTACCGAATATAACCTCGGACTACGGATGAACACGTGTCTTTGGTTGCTTAGCAAACAACGAAGGAAGAACTTTCTCTGGAAAATCGTGACGGGGGATGAAATTTGGATCCTTTATGAGAATCCCAAGCGGAAAAAATCATGGGTGGAGCCTGGAGAACCAACAACATCAACTCCCAAACCGCAAATGAACGTCAAAAAAATGCTTTTGTGTATCTGGTGGGACATAAAGGGTGTTCTTTATTATGAACTTCTAGAAGCGGGTCAGACGATCACTGCAGAACGATATAGTGACCAATTAAATCGTTTAAGCAAAGCAATTGAGCAAAAAAGGCCATTCACAGGACACGGAAGGCGAAAAGTCAGTCTCCTGCATGATAACGCTCGACCTCACGTTGCTCGTACGACCCAAAGAACTATTTTATATCTGAGCTGGGTAGTTCTTCTTCATCCGGCATATTCACCGGAATTGGCCCCATCCGACTATCACCTATTTCGGTCAATGGCGCACAGCTTAAGAGGGAGCCACTTCCGAGAAGTCGAAGATATTAGGAAATTCGTCGATGACTTAATAAAAAAAAAACACGTTACCATTTCAAAAACCATTGATGACCTTGAGAACGCAAAAACAATGACCTTGAAAAAAATGAATTTTTCACCATTGTATCAGCCCTTCGAAATCAATCAAATTACCTCCTGACATTTTTTTCGTCACTCCAAAGGCAACGGAGATATTTGGGGTGGTCACGTTAATTGGTCCACCCTGTATATATATATATATATATATATATATATATGGCCGACATGTAGGTACCAACGTCCGATGCGTTCCATGGCACAGTGAGCGCAGCACGAGACGCACGATGGCGTAGAAGAGGAGCGCTTCGCTCGACAATGTGACTCGAGCATATAGCCGCGTCGCGCTTGCGGGCAAAAAGTTAATTTATTTTCAGCGTTTTTACCCCAATATCGGAATATTACGGCGCAGCGGCGCTCAACGCGATAAATATTAATTAATAAATAAATTTTAAAAAACTACATATATACACAAGGTTGCCTGAAAAGTGACGTTGAAAATGAGAATCTAGATCCCAGAGTATCAATACCTATCCGAATCACTCTCGTTTTTGTTTTACGATCTTTTTATTTTTCGAAAAAAGAGGCATTCAACATTTTTTCTCTTTTGCGTATTTCCACTTTCCATTAATAAATGACCAACTGAACGCTAACGTTGATGCATTAGGTTTTGATGAAAATTAAAACAAAATCGTTTTGAGAGGATCACTCATTAATATTCAGATTATCAAAAAAAATACTTATTCTAGTCCAAATGAATGCCAATTGCTTTGAAAAAATTCTAAGAGGAAAGTACACATAAGAAAAAAAATACCTATGATACAGGAATACTCGAAATAAATCAAAATTTGGTAATTATACGGAAAGCACCGCAGATGAACTTGATCTTGAAATATGTCGTAGAGGAGGTCATCCTGAAAGTGTTTATATATATTGGGAGTGCAAATTAATTCGGTCCATTTTTTTGTGGTAAAAAATCCATTCATTTCAAAATAAAAGGTATGCATAGATTAATCAAAGTATCGTCCATCACTGGCTACTACTTTTTCCCACCTCTCAGGCAATTTTCGAATTCCATCTCGAACAAAAAGTCTCGTCTTTTGAGGCGATCCAAGTTTTGAGCCAATTTTCGATTTCTGCGAAAGAAGTGAACCGATGAGCTACTAAATTCTGCTGCATCCGTCGGAACAACCAGTAATCAGAAGGAGCAATGTCCGAAGAATACGGCGGGTGCGGTAAAATATCCCATTTGAGCGTTTCCAAATATTTTTTTACGACTTTTGCGACATGAGGCCGAGCGTTGTCATGCAGAAGAATAATTTTGTCAAGTCTTTGCTCGTATTCCGGCCATTTTTCTCGTAATGCACGACTCAAACGAATCAATTGTAGTCTATACCGATCGCCCGTAATGGAATCGCCAGGTTGTAGCAGCTCATTGGCTCATTTGGCTGTCCAGGGCGAGGCTCGTCTTCAACGCTGAAATCACCGTTCTTAAAGCGTCGAAACCATTCCCTACATGATTTATCAGTTGGAGCATCATCACCATAAATTTCAACAAGCATTCGATGCGCTTCAGCTGCACTTTTCTTCCAATTAAAGCAGAAAAGTAAAACTTGCCGCAAATGCTGCTTAGTTAACACAAAATTTGGCATATTCAACACAGTAAAAAACAAGGTTTATAATGGAACTCAAAGCGATATAAACTGAATGTTATTGACAGATGTCTAACCTCTCTGAAACCACCGAAATCAGCTGTCACTATGAATCATTCATAACAGCCAGAGCCATCTCTTGAAAACGGACCGAATTAATTTGTACTCCCAATATATTAGGGTGGTCCATTTTTTATTTTATTTTTTGCGGGCCATCCGATCAAATTGTGACAAATAGAGAAAAAAAATAGTAATTGGAAAATATTTAGAGGTCGCTACCTGGGTTTAAACAAAAATTTTAGCTATCTCTCTCGCACTCATATGTCACGTGGTACACCTTCTACTTTGCCTCAAAGTTAAACTGAAGTTTATGTGCGAATAAAATAAAAAGTTTCATACTTACATCTAATCTGCTATGCCACGACCACGGAGTACATCTACATCTTCTTAAAAAAAAAAGAATTCTTGCCCCGTCCGCTTCAGTCGTTGGGCCAATCTTGCCGCTTTTGATGCAGCGGAATGGGTGACGTCAGCTTTTTTCACGCGCACAATGTCCCTCTTGTCGGCCATTATTTTTGCTTAGGGTCCAATTGTGATGCCCATCACTTCCATCATACGCAGTAGGGGGATGGGGGTGGAGGGGTGGGTGGTACTTTAATTGAAACTACACGCAGCAATAAAAGATGCCAGTTCGATAATTTTTTTTTCGAGAAAGTGTGTTTTGGACACAAGCGCTATTGATACGAGTCATCTAGATTTTCCTTTTGGACGTCACTTTTCAGACGAACCTGTATATATATTTGTTCATTCAAATTCAACCTTGTTCCTTCACGAACACTCTGCAATTATTCCGTTCGGTCTCTGTACGAATGTTACAGTGAGACATAGCATTTTCTTTTTTTTTTTTGGTCTCGCCATAAGGCATCCGTTTGTAGTTCGTGGTGGTTTCGAGTGCGTGCGAGAATGGTTCGACGTGCGAGACAGGTGTACCCTGGCAGATGGCACTCCTTCCGGGCCGGCCACGAAAATTAAAAAGTTCACCAAGATATTTCCTCAATTTCATTAGACGCGTCAGCGGTAGATTTAACAGAATTTAGCGGCATGCAGTGTAATTCCAACCCAACCCCGAAGCATTTCATTATACTGTGATATTAGATTAAGTAAAAAGTTCTGAGCTTTTTTTCGCTTTGTTTCGACGATGAAATTAACATAGTTAGGATTATCCGATTTAGATCAAACATGCGCCGTTTTGTTCGATAACTTTTGTCCATTTTGAAGGCAATTTCATAATTCCGCGATTGAAGAAGTCCTCGTCCCTATTGGTAAAAAAACTTGACCAGCTCATTTTCACAAGCCTCTCTTGAGGTCAGTTTTGTACCGTCAACAAAATTTTTCAAATGCTTGAAAAGGTGATAATCGCTTGGTGCCAGGTCCGGATTATACGGCGGGTGCGATAGAACCTCGCATCCAAGCTCTCGGAGCTTCTGGCGCGTCGTTAAAGATGCGTGCGGCCTGGCGTTGCCTTGATGGAGCACAGCACCCTTCCTATTGGCCAATTCTGGCCGCTTCTGGTCGATCGCCTGCTTCAATCTGGTCAGTTGTTGACAGTAGAGGTCCGAATTGAGTGTTTGGCCCGATGGCAGCAGCTCATAGTGGATGATTCCCTTCCAATCCCACCAAACACACAGCAAAACCTTCTTGGCCGTTAATCCGGGCTTGGCGATCGTTTGGGCCGGCTCACCGCGATTTGACCACGAACTTTTTCGGCTGTTGTTCTCGTATGTGACCCAATTTTCATCGCCAGTCACCATCCGCTTCAAAAATGAGTCGATTTCGTTACGTTTCAGCAAATAATCGCAGGCATCAATTCCGTCCAAAAGATTCTTTTGCGTCAATTCGTGTGGCACCCATACATCGAGCTTCTTCTTGAGACCAGCCTTATGCAAATCGTTCCAAACGGTTTTCTGGCTAATCTTCAGTTCCTGGGCAATGGAATAAGTGCTCACATGCCGGTCCGACTCGACGATTTCCATGATTTTATCGACATTTTCGACGATTGGCCTACCAGAGCCTTGCCTCATCTTCGACGTCCATATTACCAGAACGGAATCTTTGGAACCACCGCTTTGCTGTTGCATTCGATACTGTATTGGCTCCATAAACAGCGCAATTTTTTTGGCCGCCTGCTCCGCCTTTTCTCCTTGGTTGTAGTGGTACTGAAGAATGTATCGAATTTTCTCTTTTTTTACCTCCATTTTGGAACGCTGTAACACACAACTGGCTTCACCAAACACAAAACTGTCAAAGAACTTTTTTTGAAGCGTAATGTCACTTATAAATCGAATGTATCGACCCTGAGTAGGTTTCAATGGCTCATTTAACCGGTCATCGTTGAAATGCCCGATGACCTTTCGCTCAACCAAACGTTGAGAATGAAACGCTGCCAACCAAACGATCGTGTCACAGATACAGAGCATGACCTTCTCCGGCTGTAATCCAGCCTTTGAGATCGTCTGAGCAGCGTCCCCAAGCTTCGATCATGATCTTTTTCTACTGATATTGTTAGAGAAAATCCATTTTTCATTTCCTATGATTAAATTCGATACATTTAATCATTTGCTTTGATTTTATTCAATACAGCATGTGCTCCCTATCTACAAAGACTTGTCACAAAATGATCTACTTCAAAGTTGCTTGATTGGCCACATTCAAAATGCCAATTAAAACTTCAACTCGACAGTTTGGCGTTTCGCTCCAAAACATGAACATTCCGACCTTAAGGCGGATCCAGCTGGCGCCCACTAATAAATCCGTATCATATTCCGATCGGGATCTGTTCGGAACTTAGATATCCCTAAGAAATGTCTGCATAGCATACGACACTTCATATGGTTGACGCATTTGCGAGCGGAGAAACAACTGCGAACGACATCTGTCGGAATTATGCATAGAGCCAATACTTACTAATTTCTTATTATAATTTGCTATTACAATCTGTCTGCCACTGTTATTATTAACTATTGTTATCATTTGAAAAAACTTTAAAAAAATAAGATGAAATGGATATTAAAAGAGGAAGAGAGAGAGAGAGACAGAGCGAGGGAGAGGGGGAGAGACACCCCCTTTGTTTTCCAAATGCAAATGAGTGTTCCGAGCCTAGCCGATAGGCGTCTCACCCTCGGCGTCCTGCTGTCCACCCTCGAGGTTCCGCACTCATCGGGACCGTCCCCCTCCCCTGCGTTCGTCCGCACACACCCTTATTTCGAGACACAACGAAACGCGCAACTCACATGCATATTCATATACCAGAACACACCGATTCGCCCCCCCCACCCCTGCCCCTCAGCTAAAGACGAGGAGTGTGCGTTTGTGTGCATGAGAGGTTATTAATTAACCGGAAGCCTAATCAAGCCTGGACGGACTCTGTTCCACCCTCGAAGAGTCGAAGGGGCTCTCTCGCCACGTAGTACATAACTATGTATACGTGTATAGTTGTATGCGTGCACGTTTGCGGCTACGAATTCCGTACACCCGTCCAGCTATGGCGTTTCACTCACCCCTTGGCCATTCAACCCCCTCTGCGTATGGACACTCTCTCTTCCTGGCTGTTAATTCGACCGGCACTCAGTCAATCCTACGCAAATATTTCTATAGGGTGATTCAGGAACGGTGTGTTTCTGAGAAACTCCCTCGCGGAATTCCCTTGCTTGGATAACATTAATTATGGGCTGAACGACGGAAGTATTGAAGACATGTGTTTAGCAATGCCAAGGGTTGTTTTGTCTGTGCATTTTCAATTTTTTGAGAAAATTCCTTTACGCTTCGTTTATTTCAAGCAAACCGAAGACGAAAAAATCTTATTTTAACGTAAATTGTCTGATTTTCGTACTCGAAGGCGTCTTAAATATTTTTTTCCACACTCTTTTTCCTTCATTTCTATTTGCTTTTTATTAAGAAATTGTCGAAATTATGCATGCATTAACTGAGCCCTCATTCGTTTTCGTCCGATGGCTCCGAATAATAGGTTAAGGTATGCACATACTTGATCCGCGCCGGATGTGCACCGGATCAGTAGTTCTCGCGTACCGGTGTGAGAAGGCCAAATTGGCCAGGCCCACATCAGGCGACGCGTAAAGCGGCCCTAACATGGCCCCCGCAAGGTTACTTGATCAAGGCCTGATCAGTTTGCCTTCTTACATCCGTGCTCCTGAGTTGGCTGATCGGGTGGAGATCCGGCGCTAATCAAGCATGCACTTCGAAGTGTATGCTTGATCTATGCCGGATATCGACCGGACCAGCGGATTCCGTTTACCGGTGTGAGAAGAGCTAATTGTTCAGGCCCAAATCAGACAAACTGTAACGTCGACTTAACATGGCCATCGTAAGGTTACCTGATTCCGGCCGCATCAGTTTGTCTTTATTACACCCGTTTCCGGGATCACTGATCCAGTGGATATCCGGCTCAAATCAGGCGGACACTTCTACGCTATTCCGGACCGTATCTTGATACCTGCCTGATCAGTGATCCGGCTGCCGGAACAACATTTCTAATCGGATCTTTTTCCATATTTTTTAATGATTTTTTAAAATAAAAATTAAGGTTTTCAGGGAAAACAAACGAT
>CAWVQM010000144.1:0-15362 GCA_963932345.1 Ophion ventricosus | reverse complement strand
ATATTTCACAGCTCTGGGATGCAAATACCTATAACTCTTTATACTAGTAGGATGGGCTAACTCTTGCTTTACTGTAAAAAAAATCATAATATTAATTTTATATAAATTAAAGAATTTATGATGAAAAAACGTAATTGTCGCTATTAGAATTTGCATTTTAATAAACTAAGATTATATCGATACTATCTAAAAAGCGGCATTTACGTAGAAAAACCCGAATTTACTTAGTTCAGACAATAATTAAGCTAATTACAGCATTAATTTTTAATAAAGCAAAATTAAGAATTGAAACATATAGGTTTATTGAGATCACAGGCAAGAGTAGGATATCCGAGACGCCAAGATTTGACGATGAATTTAGGGTTATCGAGTCAAAATAAACAAAATATGAAGAGTGGTACAAGTTAATATTTCTCTTATTTTACGTTAAAATTAGAATTTTTCGTTAGTTATCGAAAAATACGTTTTTTTTTCGAATTTGAAAATTTCAAGACACATCAGGCAAGGTAACTTGGTAATATATAGTTTCAACAGTGTCTCAGAAGTCAGAAATGCATTTTAAATACCACTACCATATTTTCCTCACTTATAGGTGCGACTAGACAGAGGGTAAAGTACCACTTTTAATTGCTAGAAGTCCGAAGAGGGATTAAAAGTATACTGTTCCCTCTTTGGACTTGTAAGACTTCAAGTTTATGTAAAATATATCGTTTAGTGATTTGGCGTAGTAATTATATGGAACAATTCTTATTGCTATAAATAAACAAAGAATATAAATAAATAAAGTATTATAATCTCAGAATATATGTTGAGAATCATATAAATACTGCGTTTAGTGTCCTTGCCTCCTTCCCCGCAAGGGGCCCTGCCCCTTGACCCCGTCGGGGGGTTGCACCTCCGGACCCCTCACGCTCTAGTGGCAAACACCTTTCGCGTGCAGCATACCTTCTACGTACATAGCATCTTCCCAATAGAGAAGCTTGAAAAAAATGGTGTGCTATATTGAAGTATAACTTCTTGAGTCTCAGCCAAATAAGAGAAAAACTTTCTACACTTCAGGCAATACTAAACAAATACTTTTTGAACCTTGCCCGGTCAATTTACATTATTTGTGATAAAATAAAGATATTGTATCCACGAGGTAATAACTATCGTTGAATTTTGGCGTTTTTCCAATTACCGCTAAAAGCGCTCATAATTCCTTAAGGAAGCCGAAACGGCAAATGTTTTTATTCTTAAAATTCTCATATAGTAAGTATTTGTCGCAACAAAGACAGACCATTAATTTAATCAAATAGAAAAATGTTTGACTCTACAAAAATTCTATACAATTTAATTTTAAAAAATTAAATAGATACATTTAGTGGATTCAACTAAATTGTTTTTTGAACAGATGAAACCGAATCACAGATTTATTATGAATAGATAAAATATTTAGTTATTAGACGATATTAAATAGTTCTTGTTTTAAATAAATAAATATATTCGAAATAAATAATTTCAATAATAGAATGCAATAGGAAAAATTTGATGTCGCGAAAAATCTAGTTAATTCAAATGAAAAAAAATATCAAATAGACGCATCTTGTTAATATCAATAGAGATTTTCTGTCAGTGTAAAATCAAGTCTTTAATCGACTCGGATCGATCGAACATTAACCATTTTCACGTACTAAACGTTTACAAAAAACCTTCAGCCATTTTCTAGTCAACTTCAGTTAAACGGCCAGCGAGACAGACGGAGAAAGTTTTTAAAATTGATCGCAATAATCTCATTATGGTATTTTGACTTTAGCAGCTAAATTTAATGCTGAAAAAACAAATGTACAGATGGGCTTTATATTTTTACCCGTATCTTAACGGGCCTGAATAAGCTCAGGGCCCATAAAACAGATCGGTTTTCTATATTTTATATCATGAGAGTATTTGGGCGATATGGTCGGCATTTTACACACAATTGATACATAGTCTTGCCAAGTTTGAGTTTTTTCTTCATTGAAAAATATTGATAAACAATCAAGTTATCATTAATTAAACGAAGGGCGATCGTTGCTGCATGGCCAACCGGTGTAGGTGCCTCTGGCAACTAGGGTGATGTGAAATGAAAAATAAAAAATGTTACAAACTATGTTCTGCCTGAATTTAAGATGGATCATTCGAATAGATTCTAAGATACAGATTTTGAGAAGCAGGGTGGTTTGCCATAGCGCAATGGGTGATTATTCACAAAAATCGTCATAAGTCGGTCATTTTTAGGAGTTTTTACAAAATCTTTGTGGAAAATTAAGATGATAACCCTAGGCTATAAAAACGTGCAATAAAGAAATCATATTTTTGAAATTTCAAGCACAAGCAAATTTTATGCAGACCCCTCATGTATAAATGACTGAAATCCAATGCGGTTGAAATATCAACTTCGAGTATTCAGCGTCAAAGAAAAAACATACACCGGTGGAATTGACTCTGGACACTTTTAATAGAAATTACGTTTATTAATATTTACGCAGAAAATGTATATTCTGCTACGCCGAAATGATACTGTCCCGTGCAGAAATGTCTTAGGGATGCCCAAGTTCCGATTTGATCCGGATCGGGATATGATACGGATTCCCTAGAATGGGTATCCTCATCGAAATCCAGATGGCGCCCACTACGTAACACAAGACGGAGACGTGGTGGCAATAATTTGAAATACGTATTTCAAATATGTATTAAATACATTTGTCTTAGCAAATTAAATACATATTTTCTTAGTTCGAACCATCTTCATTTAATTTAAATATAATTACTTAGAATAAATCATCTATATCACTTTTCTCCAGGAAATATAAGTCTTTCAAGGGCTATATATTGTTTTTTTTTCGAAATTTTGTATCAAATGTAAAGAATTTTTACCTAACGCTTTTCAGATCCTTGAATAAATGATTTCAGAAAACGTGCAGCGTCTCCAGCTGATACGGATCGGTATCTCCTGGTGATTTTTACATTCATCCCTGGAATCAGATTTCCAAGAGTTAGGTAAATTTCGCTCCCGAATCCGATCCGATATCCGACTCGATCCCGATTGAGAAACCAGGATCCTAGTTCGAATCGGATTGTATCCATGACAATATTTCTGCACGGGGTAATATTTTTATTTTAATCTATAATGTTTCTACTTAATATTTGCACATGATTAGTACTGTAAATGTTTTAACTTTTTTAATGAAAAGTTACAGGGACCAATTATTATAATCTATATATATAACTGTTCCGTGACTGACTGACTGACTAACAAACAACGCACAACCTAAACTACTGCACGGAGAGAATTAAAAAGTAATTTTTGTCATGAATTTCACGGTAAAAATTACCGTGTTATATTTCAATGTGGTGACAAGTGAGAAAAACATAATAATTCGTATGCGACAAGTTTTTTTTAACTTACGTTACAGAAAATTTCAAATACGTAGCTAAAATTTAACTATAAAAGAAGGGTAGCGCGCACGATAATTTTTACCGAGAGCACAATACATTTTCCTATAACACTCATTAAATTTTATAATAAATCTTAAAATAACTGTTATAAAGACGATACGTTTTTATAGACATTTTTGAAAGGCATAAAATAATAAAATGCACAGTAAAATTTCGCTGATATTATATATTTTTTAAATTTAAGTTTTGCGTATTTTGTTACACATCAAAATTTACTAGAAAATCTGGTAAAATTTTCTATCTGAAGAAGAAATTTTATTTTATTTTCGTGAAAATCTCTGTTTTACTCAGTAATAATAAGCGAAGTTTCAGGCTTGTCATCTGGTTACCGTTACTGCACGGTAATTTTTAACATTTAATTCTCTCCGTGTGAAGATAGAAACATGAAAATTGGTAAATATGTTCCTTAAAAGGTATAGCGGTGCACTAAGAAAGGATTTTTTTAAATTCGATCCTTAATGGGGTGAAATGGGGTGTAAAAGTTTGTATGGGAAAAAATATCACGTAGCTTGCTCACGCGTAAGTTCGCCCACGGACCTGGTGATATTGGTGCCGTCCAATAAAAAAAAACAAAACATATTGTTTATAAGGAAGTTCTCTGAAAAGGAATTAAACATTTACAGTCCCACGGCTTCATAAATTCCACGCGGAGGAAGTCACGGGTAATAACTATAACTTCGAATATATATTTGCGAAAAATAAATTCATTAAAAAAGAGTCCCGCGTTAATTTAAGTTGACGAAATCAGAAAAGTCATAGACAGACCAACTTAACCGTCTCCGTTTCAAATAAAACAAAGTTTATATCCCAAATCTACGCAGACGAAGTCGCGGGTCAAAGCTAGTAATGAATAAATCTGAAATTTTCAAAAATATTGAAAGTGTCCACAATTAATTCCACTTGTCTAAATGGGCGGGAAATTGAAGGGCGCTGACATTGAGAGCGGTAGGCCTACATGACGTTGCGACATTTATGTTTTCGGGTCGATGACCTGTTAACAGGGTGTTTTTACAGGTCAATTTTTTTTTTAACTTTAATATCCCTGTTTATGCGATCTCACCCTCTAACATTACAGAATGTATATAACATGGTAGCAAGCCTTTATCACCATCCTCGTTTCGTTCCTCCCCCTCCCCCTCCCCTCCCCCACACCTCTTCCTTCTTCTCTCTCGCTCTCTCACTGCGTCTATCTCTCTTTTCGACTCTTCGTCACTGACTGGCAAATACAAGAGTGCAACGTCGAGCAGCATGCACGTTGTGCATACATATTGCACGTACACGACGTGTAAATTACCCAGAGAGCACTTCGGCCATACTGCGCAAGTACTGCTGTGAGGTCACGGTTTTACACGCGGGCATCCCACAGTGTACGGGACATTGACCATTTTTTTTTTACCTCATTCACGAATACGCGGCTGGTTCGTCGTCATGTATAAACATGCGGGATTTGCTCACGCAGGTATACGCACCTATATGGAACTATACGTGAATGATTCATTTCGCCCGAAAGTCAATTCGACGTTCAAAAAACCGAGCGACGACATTGCTAATTGGTCGAATAGTGAAAACCGAATAAATGGGCAATGGTTTCGCGACGAACGCGGGCATGGGAAAAACAACAAACACAATTAATTGCATAACGGCAACCGCGAGTGAAGGGATTCAGCGAAATATGTTGCGTAATTTGGTAATGGATAAGAGCGAGAGAGCGAAAAAGAGAGAGAGAGGGGATGGGTGGAAGGGAAGAAGAAAGGGAGAGAGAGAGAGAGAGAGAGAGATAGATAGATACAGATTGAGAAAGTGAATATTCTGTAACTGGCGGGAGATTTTCCAACCTCTTGTGTTTTAGGTTTTCGGACAATAGTGAATTTGAAACCAGTAAGAGTGAGACAAGTGGATGACCCGGAAGTATGAAGTTCTCGGTTTATTGTTTCCAACGTACCGTGGATTGGGGTTACTTTTATCATTTTTGAAATGAAAATCAATATATCTCTTTAAGGAGTTTCGGGACACTTAACGAAATGGTACCATTTGATTCAAATTTATACAGTATATTCTCTGTCATATACTGAATGTACCCTCCAAATTTTAAATCGATCATCTACACCGTTTCGATAAAATTTACAATAGAAGAAACACTTTTTAACATAGAGCACTTAACATTATGACACTGATGACGATTTTTTCATAATGTACTGATTGTGAGTGATTTAACAGTTTTTCAAAACATTAAAAAAAATGTTTACACTATTCCGTGCATAAAACTGTCATTCAGCGATGAGCGTAGGCAGTTAAAATATCTCCTTATGTTAAAAAGGGTTTTTTTTAATTGTAAATTTTATAGGGACGGTGTAGACGATCGATTTAAAATTTGGAAGGTGCATTCAGTATATGAGAAAGAATTTACTGTATAAATTTTAATCAAATAGTAACACTTCACCAATTGTCCCGAAACTCCCTAAGGAATTTCGTTACACTTAACGAAATGCCACCATTTGATTCAAATTTATACAGTAAATTCTTTGTCATATACTGAATGTACCCTTCAAATTTCAAATCGATCGTTTACGCCGTTTCTATAAAATTGACAATGGAAGAAACACTTTTTGACATAGAGTATTTAACATTATGACACTGATGATGAATTTGTCATAATGTACTAAGTGATTCGACAATTTTTCATAACATTTTAAAGAAATGTTCACACTATTTCGTGCGTAAAACTGCCATTCAGCCATGAGCGTAGGCAGTTTAAATATCTCCTTATGTTAAAAAGGGTTTTGTTTTATTGTAAATTTTATAGGTACCGTGTAGACGACCGATTTAAAATTTGGAAGGTGCATTTAGTTTATAAGAAAGGATTTACTGTATAAATGTCAATCAAATGGTAACACTTCACCACTTGTCCCGAAACTCCTTAAATAATATCGTAAAAAAAATGTTTAAAATTGGAACATCAACTTTTATTAATATTTTTATCTTCCAAATTACAATTTAAAATATTAAAAAATAAATGAGAAAAAATAATAATTAGTCGTGATCAAAGTTATAACGATTTTTATTTTGGGGTTACTTTAATCGAACAAATATTACACCTTATCTTTTCAAAATCAACTTTATTGATAAACAGCTGGTGTTTTATATTTCGTAAATGGTTATGCTCGGAATGGTGACCCTCGTCTTGTGAGAACTTGTTTATTCTCTGATGAAAATATCGTCTAGCTTCAGCCAACATTCTTTCTTTCATGTCGATTTTCGATAGTTTCGATACTTTATTGTTTGGTGATAATCTTGTATTTTTGCTCACTAAACTCGTCTCAACGTCAGTAATGATATCATGAAAAAAAATACAAGGTTACAATAAAAAAGTGGAGTTGCCCTTGACGTAGCTTTGGCGCTTTCACCGAAAAAAAAAATGACAATAGTCCCGTATGACGTAATTCTCAAACCATACAAATTTTATCCGCAACTTTTTTAGATATCATCAATAGCTCGAGTTCTATTGCTCTGTAATACTTTAAGGAGTTTCGACACGAAAATCGAAATGGTGGTAGGCGATTGAAATTTACATCACCGAGAGATTAATTTAGTATGCATTGACTATCCAAAAATCAATCAGTTTTAGAATATAGTTTCGGAGATTTTTAATGTTCAAATTGAACCTTTATCCATTTGGTAATACATACGACTCCTCGTAAACACCAGTTATAGGGCTGTAGGCCCAAAAATAACAGTGATAAGTCGATAAAAAAAACTAAGCAAACCGTGATTATAGTGTTAGGAATGACGTGCTGAATAATCAAGTGGTTTCTCTACTTCGGTCGAAATAATATTCGAAAAATATATGTGAATTTTGATCTCGAACGGTTTGTTTTCGGACATTAACGAAACTTTTAGGTTAAACGTGGCAACACCGCATTAACGAGCTCTGTCTAGTGAGCAACTCCAGTTGAGTATTAACTGGCGCAAATTTCAAAATCGGCGAGTGTTTGAAGCGTACAAATTTTGACAGCATTCAAACTTTATAAAGAGATGTATTTATTTATTTTATCTGTAACATTAATATAATTATAATATCCATTTGGCATAGTTTTCATAACGAAAAAAACATTTGGTTTTACGTTTCAAACACTCGCCGATTTTGAAATTTCCACCAGTTAATGCTTGACTCGAGTGGCTCACCTCCAATTTTCGCTAATGTCCGAAAACAAACCGTTCGAGCTCAAAATTCATATCTTTTTCGAATATTATTAATGAACGAAGTAGAGAAACCACTTGATTATTTAGCACGATATTCCTAACATTATAATCACTCTGTGCTTAGTTTTTTAAAATCAGCTTATCACTATTATTTTTAGGCCTACAGCCCTATAATTAGTGCTTACGGCCCGAGTAGAAATATTGTCAGGCTGGCTTGATATTTGATCCGGGCCTGATCACGTTGTAGTAAGGAGGCCTTACTTAAGGTATGCCTCAATTTGCCTGATCCGGTCGGTGTCAGGTGATAGTCAGGCAACTGGATGTAGTGTTTCCTCCAGTTGCCTGATCCAGCTAGCTTCAGGCTATGGTCAAGTAAGTGGACTTACGGCTTGCTTCAATTCGCCTGATCCAGCTAGCTTCAAGCGTTGGTCAAGCAACTGGACTTACGGCTCCGGCAGCCGTAAGTCCACTTACTTGACCATAGCCTGAAGCTAGCTGGATCAAGCAACTGGAGGAAACACTACATCCAGTTGCCTGACTATCACCTGACACCGACCGGATCAGGCAAATTGAGGCATACCTTAAGTAAGGCATCCGGACTACAACGTGATCAGGCCCGGATCAAATATCAAGCAAGTCTGACAATATTTCTACATAACTGGACGAAAGTGCGGCAGTAATCTCGTGCGTTTCATTCCGTATTGACGTGTTCTCGATTGTTGTCATTGCGATATTTATTTGAGGTAAGATAACTGTATATACCGTTTTGTTATATTCCAACAATAAATTTTTATTTTACTTACTTTTTCAACACTTTTCTGTTTCCTTGCATGCGTTTATTTGCATTTTTTCTGTTGCCCACGTGTAGCCATTCATTTCGGTGAAACATAACCTATTTTCGAATTCGAAATGCACTGCGGACATAATGGGCATTACATTCACATTACCAATATTTGGTTTGTCTACGCTGACCGGGCTAACCAGCACCGATGTCATCACATTCTTCGATACCGATTAGCCCGGAGAGCGTAAGCCAACCAAATAATGTTAAGTTCCCAGTGTAGTTCGATCCAGTAAATGTGATTCCATCGGTGCAGGTCACTTTTTTCTAAAGTAACCTGCACCGATTTTTCAAAGTCTATTTCGCATTTTTGCTATATAAAAAATATATAACAAAGTTTTATTTATTTTACACATAAAGAACATGTGATAAAGTAGAGTAATAAGAAAAATATAAGTGTGATAAAGTAGAGTAATAAGAAAAATTTGTGATAAATAAGATTCCTATTTAGTTTATAAAATAAAGTATCAACGTTATTTGTAATTTGTGTCTTTTTCTATTTTGGGTTTGCGTGGTATTTTTTATTTCAGGAATAAATAGGACATCCACAGCAGAGGTTCATTCCATCATCCTGACTAGGCGATGATGTTTCAATTCAATTAATCCTTGAAAAATTAAGCCCTGATCAGGCTTAGATTTTTTGCACTGATCAGGCCTTTATTTTTTACGCTGATCAGGCTTTGATTTTCTATCCTGATCAGGCCTTTATTTTGCACTGTAATCAAGCCTTGATGTTCTATCCTGGTCAGGCCTTGATTTGTTTCACTGATCAAGCCTTGACGTTCTATCCTGGTCAGGCCTTGATTTTTTTCACTGATCAAGCCTTGATGTTCTATCCTGATCAGGCCTTGATCTTTTCCATTGATCAAGCCTTGATTTTTTACCCTGATCAGACCGAAGTCAGGGAAAGTGTCACAAAAATGATCAGGGCTTGATCAAAAATCCTGATCAAGGCATGAAAAAGAAATCAGGATGCCTGATCAGGCCTTTATTGTAGCCGGAGCAGGATTTCTACTCGGGGGGGTGTTGTATGTATTACCAACTTGAATATTAAAAATCTTCGAAACGATGTTGTAAAATTGATTAATTTTTGGACAGTCAATCCATCCTAACTTAACCTCTCGGCGATATAAATTTCAATCGTCTATCACCATTTCGATTTTGGTATCGAAACTCCTTAAATTTCCCGCTCTCTGTAACGTTATATTTATATATACATAAAGACTAAATGATAATTTACATAGAGTATTAATTGCTAACGCGTGCCACAAGACCCTTTATGCACAATTAAATAGAATTAAAATTTGCCCTACGCAGAAATTCGTCAAACACGTGTCATCGTCCCATAGTCATCATCTATTGTATGATTGGCATTTTGTTCTTGGCACTATCGCCTAAAGGATTTTATGTATAAATGGAAATAATTGCGCGAGAGACGCGAAACAGCAGAAACTCCGAAATGGCTTACGTGACGACAATGAGAGGAGGTGGAAGAATTATTTCTACCACCTCCTTTCCCCTCGGGTTTCTAACAACCCCGCGAGTTCGCGCCGACTTTATTGCACTCTCGACTTAACGCGACAACGATCTGAGCAACAGTTTGCCACCGCGTGTTTGCCGTTATATGCACGTTTTAATCAATATACACACGAATATGCGAGCCCACTTTATAAGAAATTGTAATTACGAACGGCCGTAGCCTTGTCATTAATTCATATATATAAATATATATATATATATATATATATATATATATATATATATATATATATATTATAGAACAAGAGAAAGAGAAAGTGTGTGTGTATGAGAGAGAGAGAGAGAGAGAGAGAGAGAGAGAGAGAGAGAGAGCGCAGGGAAACAGAATAGGCGCTATAGTCACTGACAGCTTATTCCGCAATGAGTCAATTGTACAATAGCAAAAAATTGAAGATCGAAAAAAATGTGGCTACACACCCCCAATTCATTCTGTCGTACGATCTACATTATACATGTATTCTCCCCTCGCGAAGAAATTATTCACCTACATAAAGGGTGTCTCGAAATGACCTGACATTTAAATTTATTAATAAAACGTATTATTTATTTTAATTTTAATATAAGGTAAAAACATGGAGGTTATGTGTGGAATGCAATCTATCTATATATATAAAAGGCAAAGTCCTAACTGACTGACTGAGTGACTCATCATCACTCAGCCTAAACCGCTAAGGGGACGGTGTTGATTTTATATTGGAGGCATCGTTTAAGAAGGGATTTTTAGAAATTCAGCCCCTAAGGGGGTGAAAGGGGGTGGCAAAGTTTGCATGGGAAATTATATTTCTTGCGTGTATCAATTTGAAACTTGGAACATATCTTCCTTAGAAGGTGTAGAAGTGCACTAAGAAAGGATTTTTTTTGCAAATCCACTCTAAAGGGGGTTAAATGGGGTGTAAAAGTTTGTATGGAAAACTTTCCTTGCGTATATCAACTTCAAACTCGGTGTAAACATTCTTCGAAACAAATAATAAAACGCACATTTCAGGATTTTTTAAAACCCCTAATGCGAGGTTCTACTTCTAACGAAGTTTCTATGGGCCAAATTCTACGGGGAGGAAGTCGCGGGCGGAAGCTAGTATCAGATAAATGGCAGCCTCGTCACTATTTGCAAACGTTCACTCTTTTGACGACATTTTCAATAACATTTTGGCATAATTGCGGACCAATTTCATTAATGGTGCGTCCAATTGCTTCCTTGAGCTCCCGAATGGTCTGTGGATTATGGGAATACACTTTTCCTTTCAGAAAACGCCAAAGAAAGAAGTCCAATGGCGTGAAATCGCACGATTTTGGTGGTCAATTCACATCGCCGTGACGCGAGATAACACGACCATGAAACTTCGTCTGCAATAACTGCATTGTTTCGCAGTGAATTTTCACAATTTCTATGCGTCGCTCGATCGTGCAATTCTCCATGACTAAACCTCAATACTTCCTGATGCCAGTTGTCAAAGACTCTTTGTTCGTCACAAAAAACAAATGGCGCGCAATTTAAAATGCCAGGTCATTTTGAGACACACTTTACATACAGAACGAGACCCTATCGAATACCCTTGAGTGTATCTACGATCAAGGATGCCAGGCAATATTCGAGTAATCATTTTTAACCCCCCCCCGTCTGTTTTGGGATTGTATTGCTTTAATTATTGAACAACGAGCGACAATAACGTAATAAACACGACATCAAGTATTATATCGATACCTCGAAATGTTTCATATCATTGCTCGCAATAACGAGCTGTAAATGAAAAACAAAAATTCACCAATGCGACGAGTAAATTAAATCGTTTACCGAATGCGAAGATTCTCCATGCACCTCGCAATAAAATAATAATTAATAACGTATACGCCTGTCCCCAGGCGATTTGCAATTATTCAATGAAACATAACGTTCGTAAAAAAAATTATAATATTCCGGCCGCATACCCTTTATAATTACTTACAGCAGGATTCATTAAAAATGTCATTAGAATCGGGACTCGGCATCCTTTTTTCATATAAATGAGTAGTGGAGAAAATTGATGTATATAGATATATTAAGCGTGCGATATTACATCTACGGACGAGTATGTCATCTTTGGCTACTGGAACAAAGTCCACTCTCTCCCAGCGCATTAGAAAACCCCTGGGCTTTTCCGAAGGCTCTTTTCTCTGCACCATAATCTCGTATCTCTCTCTCTCTCTCTCTCTCTTCCTTTTTCTCTCTGCTGCCTGGGCGATGGTGCGTCGTTTCGCCCTCCTCTATCCTTTGCCCGTTGGCACCCCTATATACGGATCTCTCCGCACCGTGGCACCGGAGCTCTTCTCTTCCCCTTCCCCCGCCACCCGCCTTACTCCTCGCCTCTTGTGCCAACCCTTCTCTCCTTTCAACCCACCGCCCCCCTCCCTCTCACCCCCTTTACTTGCGTCTCTCGTCTCACCGTTCTGTATTTCTCTCATCGTTCCACACGGAACGCGCCAGCCAAGCACAGCAAAACCTCCCCCTGTGCCACCCTATTCCCTTTTCTACCGCCCCATCCTCGTCTATCTCCAACGCTCACAAAAAAAAGTCAAGTCCAGTGTAGGCGAAAAGGGGTGGTGAGGCAGGGGTGAGGGTTGTTCTCTCCCTTGGTCTCCCTTCATCCTCTATCCTCTTTTCCTCCCTACGTCCACTCTCCACCTCAATATCTCTCTCTTCTATCTTGCGTTCTCTCTCGCTCTCTCTCTCTTTCCGAGACTCTACGATACCAAGAGAGCTCCAACGCTTTCTCTCGCCTTACCACCCTCATCCCCTGGCCCTACCGCTATCCCGTCTTTTCCAACCCTCTGTGTGCCGGTCGTCTCTCGTCTCATCGCGATGAGGAGCTCTATAGCCCCCGTATATACCTTCCCGAGACCGTTCGTTCGTTCGTTCGTTCGCTCCTTCGTTCCCCTTGGCTTCGGTTTCTCCGCACAGTGAAGCTCAACTTGCCCGCTCAGATAGAACCGCACCGATATTCTTCTTAAGGTGATTTTTGTCCTTGACTAGTCGAGTTAGTGACTACCAAAATACCGCACGACCACAGCATTTTGTCGTATTTGAGAAGAAACCAATATTCCGTTTGATACAATGACTCAGTGCTTCGAGATCAGTTTTGTTTGTGGCGAAGATTTTTGGATTTTCTTTACATCAGTTTGGAACTAAAATCATTTCCAATGTGTCTTCATTCGTGAGTCAATTACTTTTATTTTCCCTTCGATTATTGTTCGCATATAATCGCCCGGTCAATAATATCTTCAATGGTTTTATAATATTTCAAATATCCTATCAAACCTAATAAAGATTGTCCTAATAAAAGCGATGTTTTGATGTTAGGTTGGTGTTAAACTTGTGATCTGCGTCGCAAATCACAAGAAACATTTTTTCCAATGTACACTACTCCAAAAAATTAAAGGAACAGAAAATTTCTTCAATTTTTTTTTAGTGTTTTTTAAAGCAATGTGCCTGTGTAAAAAATGGTCGTATCGAGATGAAAAAAAAAATATTTTGAAGTTTCAAGTTTCTAGTTTTGAGAGCTTATGGCACAAAAAATTGTGAGTTATGGTTATCGCGCAATCATAAGGAATAGCGCGAGACAAAAATTTTCCATTTTTTTTTTCAAGGGTCCACCGGCTCGGGCAAATATTTTTCAGTTAAATTACAGTTTCAATGCATAGGTCAGTTAGCTTGTTCATTGAGCTTCAATTTGGTTTTTTGTTGGTCTTTCTAGATCAATTTTTCGCAGACATATCCGACTTTGAATGAAAAAGGATATTTTTGTCTTTGATCATCGATATCTCAGCAAACAATGATCGCACAGGGAGTTGAAGGGCAGTTTTGAAAACTTGACTAAATGTCCTACAAGACCCCTTCATTGATTTTTAAGAAAAATAAATTTTTTACCCTTAACACTTATTTGAAAAAAGTACAAAAAAAAATTTTAGTATCTTTGTCTTCCCAGGGAAATATAAAATACGGTTAACGTATGGTCGAAAACATCATACATTTGTCTCAGCGTATCAATACTTTTTCTTCGACAATAAGGTATTGTTTGCATATAATCGCGCTGCCAATAATACTCGCAATGATTGTATAATATTTTCAATGTTTTATGGATGTAGCCTTTCAGACATTTCAGACAATTTTCAAAAATATTCTGGCGCGACAACAATTTACCGTCATGATACCATCATCTTTATTTTTATGATTTTTCACGTATTATCGTTCTGTCAATAATATTTGCAACGTTCGACGTAGCACTTGGCTGCAAAACATAAAGTATCGTGACCATAGCTTGGTAATTTCGCGGCGTAGGCGTAGGAGAAACTTTGGTTTCTCGGTATTAGATACAAAAAATATTTCTAGTTCCCCGCGCCATTAATCTATCAGCGAAGCATGGCTTCTGAACTTGTTACAAAGTAAATGGTGCTTTTATCCCAGCAATACGCCGATACGCTACGTTTGTCCAACACGAATATCGAAGAATCATGTACTTTTCTTGACTTAAAAAAAAATCTACCTCCTTACATGCATGCCATACCTGTACCAGTTGCGAATGCACTTACGAGCCGCGCACCGCGAGTGTCAGAGCTAGGCATTTTCCTAGCTCGTAAAAATGAATAACGCATCATTAACTCATCGTCAATGCCAGTACTACAAATTCCCACCCCGCGTGAGCACATCTTGAGGCCTCGAAATGCAATTCATCAGCTTCCCCAGGACGGGACCACCACACCCTCGTATACGCAATAAGAGAGAGAGAGAGAGAGAGAGAGAGAGAGAGAGAGAGAGAGAGAGAGCTGGATAGGAGGGAGAATGCATAAACCGCAGTTCACGCTAAAGTACGAGGCGTTCGATATGAAGTGAGGCAATTTTTGATACGGTAACGCCCTTCGACTCGTTACATGAGTTAACGATATATCGAAAATAAAAAACGCGGCTATCAAAGCTTTCGAATTTTAGGTTTGAAGATTCTTTTTTATTGACCTCATTCGCATTTAGGGGGGAAAACCCTTTACAATGTTTAAAAAATCGATTTTTTTTCTTTTCACATATATTTCGAAAGTATAATATATTAAGAGTATACTGGGAAATCGAAATATGAAATATTTTTCGAAATATATCGAATAGTCGAGAGTGCGCCGGGGCCGAATGCTGTGAACTAGAGAAACTTTGAACGCGATTATCTTGAAACTGCATTTTCAAAAACTGCTCATGTTATACCTTAAAAAGTTATTGATCGATCTGGCTGAAATTTTGGGAGGTATCTCACTATAACATTATCGGAAGGATATACCTAAAGTTTTT
>CAWVQM010000143.1:0-22220 GCA_963932345.1 Ophion ventricosus | reverse complement strand
TCAGTACCTATAAAATTATATTCCCAAAGATTATGGGTGTGAAAAATCTCTAAGTACTCGATTTTCGAAATCTAGCGCAACCCCTCTTCATTCATCGAGTGACTTTCTACTAACTTTAAACCCGTTTATCTCAAAACTACATTTTTCAAGTCGACCGGACTCATAACTCAAACAAATTTCAACCGATTCACTTGAAATTTTAACTGTATATTTAGAATTACATTTTCTGATCCACTACGTAGGATTTTTTAAAATTATCTTTCATAGTTCCTTTTTTATAAACAATTTTCTGACGATTTTCTCATGGCATTTTATACTTTTTGTTTTAGAAATGCGCCATTTTGACCAAAAACAATATATCAAAAAAATCCTACGTACTTCTATAGCTATTCTTATATATAATCGAAAAAACTTTAGTGTCTCATCATAACTGAAAAATTATAGAAGCTGCTGGTCCGGCCGTTGACCTTCCAGAAATAAAGGCGTCTTCGGAAAAATGCTGCACAATCGCCATTTTGACATGTATCGCTGTGAAAAAATTATTTTCTATAGTCAATTACGTGTATAATAAAACCCCTATTTTGTAATTCCGATTTATTTTATGGTTTCGCTGAAAAAAAAAAAATCACAAAATATGCCCTTTTTTGCCTCTAGACTGGCCTAAGGCCTTAAGAAAATCTGCAAAAAAATCAATTTTTTCAAATTTCTCGATTAGAATCCCGCAATATCATATTTAGTGCAAGGAAATCTTGGAATAAATGTGTCACTCGTTCCCGTCAATTGAAAGTGTAAGAAATCGAATCTAAGAAGAGCGCGATCGCCCACACACACACGCACCTCGTCAAACTGTCGGAAACTATACGCGTCAAAAAAAAAAAAAAACACATCCACACGCATATACTTTCACCCAAAGATCTCGTTAACCAACGGGGGGAGGAGGAGGAGGAGGAGGAGGAGGAGGAGGGGGCGGAGGAGGAGGAGGAGGGCGGTTTCTCTGGATACGGTGGATACTCGTACAGAAGACAAAATAAGCGTCTTTACGAGTTTCTCTCATTTCTTATTATAGAGTCTCGATAACTGGTGCGACACGTACCGCGATGGCCCCGTTGACTTCACCTCGGATAAACACTCCGATATTATCCCCCTCCCCCTCCACGTCTTCCTGTCTCTGCCGTTGACTCTCGTTTAAATACAATATTACACGGCAGCAAAAGCAACGACCGATAGATTGTTTTGCATATTTTATGTGAAAAAATTTGATTCTTTATTTTTTTTTCTTTCCAAACACGAACGAAAAGCACATATTTCTGCTTAGTAAAGAAAGTCGAGGCAAATATTTGTCATTCGCAACTAATTTATTTTTACTCGTTCGTTACGCATTTTTATTGCGATAATGAAGATGCTACTCTCTCTCTCTCTCTCTCTCTCTCTCTCTCTCTCTCGTATCTATCGGCAATCTTACCCGCGACTCTGTTCTCGTTTTCCTGCGGCTCTATTACGCACTTGTTTGCTTCTTTCGTTTATTATTTTTATTTTTTGTTAATTTTTTCTCCTCAAATCTCGAATCTCGTGGAATGAACAGTGCCTCGTGTAAATACGTGTCCACCGAAAGTGCCTCGATAAAATAAAATAAAGTACAATGCGGGCGAGTCCATATATTCGGATAAGATACGAGCGAGCGAGCGAGGCGAACGCAACCAAATGTTACGCTCTACATGCATATCGATTTCGCAGCTACATGAGCATTATTATTTCGCGTTAAGGGGTGCGAGTCCAGAAACAAGAAGTCCAAAGTGAGACAAAGAGAGAGAGCGAGAGAGAAAGAGAGAGAGAGAGAGAGAGAGAGAGAGAGAGAAAGAGACAGTGAGAGCGAGAGGAGAAAATAAAGTGAGTAGAGTAAAAGAAAAGGATAAAGAATCCTTTGAAAAATATGAACAAGCGAAACATACCTTTGCGCTCTTGGGCGTACGAGAAGCGAAAGGAAAAGTGTGTGCGATATGCGGGCATATTCACCATGGGTCAATGCGATTCGCTATCTTTGTTTTTCATTTGAATGCAGAGGCACATGTTCGCTGTCTCTCTCTCTCTTTCTCTCTCTCTCTCTCTCTCTCTCTCTCTCTCTCTCTCTCTCTCTCTCTCTCTCTCTCTCTCTCTTTCTTTTTTACAAGCTTTTATTTAACTTCACTTGTTGTGAGATGGAAAACGGAAAATCGATATTTCACCCACTTCCCGACTGCTTATAGCTCTGAAATTTTGCAAACATGCATCTAAGATGTGTCACTCCATGATTCGACTTTAAAAAATTAAAGACTAAAAAGTAGAAAACAATTTATATGTAAAAAAATAATTTTTTATAAACCAGCTTTTATTTATTGTACTGTGAAGTAGACAATATTTTTTCTTACCAAGTCACCTATATGTAACTACAAATAAAAGCTTGGGGCGCTCAAAATTTAGACGTATAATCGTTAATTAAACATTTAAAAAGTTGAGCGCCCCAAGCTTTTATTTATAGTCACATACAGGTGACTTGGTAAGAAAAAATATTTGCTACTTTTCAGTACGTTAAATAAAAGCTTGTTTAAAAAAAATTTCTACATATAAATTAACCGCTTTTTTAACCTTTTAATTTTTTTTTTTTTTTTTTCTTCTTCTTTGAAGATCAATGTTAACCCAAACATGATCAGAATCATTTTTACCCATTCCTGTTATGTAATAATTTGGCTTAAATAGAATCATTTTCTTCCATTCCTGTATCGAGAAGATTTCTGAAGTTGGTTTGTACTCTTTTCTCTACATCTCTCTCTCTCTCTCTCTCTCTCTCTCTCTCTCTCTCTCTCTCTCGTTACATACATATTATGGGACCAAAAATTGCAAATTTGTGTCTGTCTCTCTGTACAGTAGATACGTCCTTTTCATTCTAACTCCTTAGCATATAAGCATAAAGGCGTTAAATTGATTATTATTGTTCTTATCATTATTATCATTATCATATTATTATTATGGGCGCTAAAGCCTTCGCTGGGTGGATTTTGTAGCGAAGGTTTCGCCGCGTGCGTGGTTCGTCGATCGCCCACGCCGGGGAAATCCGGAGCCGGCAATAAAATCGCGTTACGATTGCCATTGTCGATCTTGTACTTTTTTTTCTGTCTTTCGTTCTCTCTTGCTCTCACCTCTCTCTCTCTCTCTCTCTCACTCTCTCTCTCTCTCTCTCTCTCTCTCTCTCTCTCTCTCTCTCTCTCTCTCTCTCTCTCTCTCTCTCTCTCTCTCGCTCTCTCTCGCTCTCTGTTGTACTGTATTTTTGTGGGAAACAAGTTTGCCGTCTCTCAAGTTTACTTTTCAACCTGCATACGCCTTGACTTGTTCCAAGAAGTGCACACAATACAATATGAATGTAACGTTGCAATTAACGCATAAAAAAAGTGCACAAAATGTGCCTTCTGGAATTCTTTTTTATAAAGCGGGCACGTATTGAGAGTGCGGAGAATATATAGCGCGTATTATTTATCCCTGGATTCTCAATATTACCATATTCCATCAGTATCACCAAGTTTTTCACAAAAATTTGAATAAAAAAATAAAATTTGATCCGATTTTTAATTCGTGTTTCAATTAAATAGATTTCATATTTATTATTAAATTTAAATTGAAAGTGATTCAATTGTATATTAAATATATAATAAAAAATTAATTTTAATAATAAATATGATTAATATTTATTACTCATTGAATAAAATAAAATAATATTAACGATAAAGTTGATATATGATAATAATAAAAAATTATTCGCAAGGTGGGGAATAAGGTGGAATGAGGCGGGCACGTAAACTGTCCGACAAAAAAAAATTCTCTATTATTTAATTTAATTGATACGTTCAGATCATCTTATTATTATCAATAATTACCCAAAAACACAATATATATATATTGAGTTTTCGAACGATTGCTATTAATTCACCATTAAAAAAGGCGATACTCCTCATTACTTTAATTAATTTCTCGACAATTGCTCAGTCGATTTATTTTAAACTTAGCATGATCAATCGCTTGGTCCTAAATCTTGATACAATATTTTCCGAATTTACGGCTATTTAGTTTCATTCGTTTTGCAACCATTGACGTCTGCAGAAGTTATTTTCCCATAAGTGACCGTGTTAAATTCATATGTTTATAACGACTAAATTATTATGTGAAAAATTCTAAAATAATTCATGTATTATTATTCTATCGAGAACTATAATTCCTCAATTTTTCAAGAATTTCGGCGATTTTTTAATATCCATCCAGTAATACTTTAAAGTTCCACCACGTCTCACGCCGCTGCTCGAATCATTTTCTCTAAGAAAGACTGTAGCGACCGAAATTATTCGAATTTCGTCCCAAAAATTGAACAGCATGTTTACAACCATCTATACTGTCGGATAATGCATTTAAAAAAATCGATTTTTTGTTTAAATTTTACACTCTGATGATCCTTTAAAATAAAAATGTAAATAACTCTATTAAAAATTAAATAAGAAATCATTATTCAATGCTTAACGTTAAAAATGGGAACGGAGAGTAGGATCTTTGATTTCTGAGATTCTATATGGATAATCCAGGGTCCTTACGATATTCCAAAAAAAAAAAAACAACAAACGTGTACTCAATCAGATGATAGAGGCTGCAGGGTACCGAAGACAATTAGGATTTAAAAAAAAAAAAGTAGATACATCGAAGTTTTGCAAGAAGACTCGGCGAGTTTCTAATGCGAAAACTCTTGCCAAGTCCCGTCTCTATATCTCGCAATCTTTCCTTGCTTATTGGCCCGATCGGGATAGATTCACAAGACGAATGGCTTCTCTTTGCTCTTTCGCCCGATGTAACGGGGGCCCCGTTTTATCCTGGGGTTACAGAAAACGTAGGTCCTCTCTCTCTCTCTCTCTCCTCTCTCTCTCTCTCTCTCTCTCTCTCTCTCCCCTCTCTCTCTCCCCTCTCTCTATCTCTCTCTCTCTCTCTCGCTCTCTCTCTCTCCCTCTCTCTCTCTCTCTCTCTCTCTCTCTCTCTCTCTCTCTCTCTCTCTCTCTCTCTCCCCCTCTCTCTCTCTCTCTTTTTCTCTCTCCCTCTCCATCTACCATACGACTACATTATAACTCTCCGCGAAGAGGCACTTGTTTGCTTGCCTCTTTCTATACAGCTAATAGACGATTGAACGTCTCCGAAAGTCCTAACTATGTACGCGAGGATTCATCGATCGAGTGCTAATCGTCTGGTTTTACCCCGACGGATATGGAAATAGATTTCATCGGTCTCGTATCATTGCTCGATCAATTGTTACGCATCGTTAGTCGTAAAATGGAATTTCCTGGATCTTGGTCCTCCAATAGGATCTTCTCTAATACGAATTTAGTTTCTGAGCACTGGAAAATACATGGGAAAATCTCACGTGGGATGGGGGGGTCGGAATTAAAGAAAAAAAAAAAACACCTCATACGTAATCAAGGGGGGGAAAACCCTTTAGACACCTGAAAATGAGTCATTTTTCAGTCATAAAATAACCGCATCATTTAAAAATGTTGACATCTAATCACAACTTTCGAGTGTGCATTTTTTTTTGCGTGATATCGAAAAGTGCTCTATTTGTCTGATTTTTTTTCGATTGATTTGAAATAAAAATCGAAAATATTTTTCGATTATTGACATGTGCAGGGAAAGGATATACCTAGAAAAATATGAAAAAGTATAAAAGAAAAAATTAAGTAGGCTTTTTAATCAAATATTCATATTTTTCGACCATTTTCTCGAGAATTTTTACCCCTCAAAAAAAGTAATTAATTTACGCGATAACCTCAAAACTTTAGGTATATCCTTCCGATAATGTTATAGTGAGAAATCTTCCAAAATTTCAGCCGAATCGATCAATTACTTTTTGAGCTATAACATAAGCAGTTTTTGAAAATGCAGTTTCGAGATAATCGCATTTAAAGTTTCCCTAGTTCACGGCATGCGGTCCCGGCGACTCGACTATGTGCTGTAACTTCGTAAATATTTCATATTTCAATTTTTCGATTATCCAGTATACTCTCAATGTATTATACTTTCGAAATATGTGAAAAAATCGATTTTTTGAATATTGTAAAGAGTTTTGCCTCCTTAATGGACGTTCCCTATACATGATGGGCTTTTTTTTATTATATATGCAGCCCAAACCTTTGTTCGTTCAATGTTCATCCCTCATCAGACGCTGTCTTGCCCTAGTTCACTTCGTTTCACAGATCTTCGAATTTTTTTGACACTCTTTAGTAGTCAGCGACTCTCGCCAATGATTACTTGATAACGCAACGATAATCCGCATTTATATTGCGCGCCAATAGTGAGAAGCCGTGTCTCTCGTAACGGCCACCATGTGTTGTAACTCTCATAGACTCGAGAGAGCGAAGGTTGTGGTCCTTGAACCTCTTGGTTCCGATGGGGTCGTCGAACCGTTCCGTGTCCGTCTGTAAGATACAACGTGATATATATATATATATATATATATATATATATATATATATATATATGTATATATATATATATATATAGGTAGGTGATACTTCTTGGCGAACATCAGGTCGATTTGCCTGATCTTTATACGCTCGTCCGTGGCCCCGGCTCCAATGACTCCAGTTCCGAGACTCCTTGCCATCTTGAATCGCTCCAGTTACGAGCTTGCCCTGGCGACGATCGATTCTTCCCACACGTTGCTCCTGCCACACTCTCGATCCTTCCCTCCAACCTTTTCGATCTATTGTAACTCTTGCGCGATCGACGCCTACACTGGCAAAAAAAAAAAGTTCATTTAAATAGGATCTATTTAAATCAAATAGGTTTTATCCTTGTCTCGCAGCTTCCTACGACTCTATTCGAAAATCAAATAGGCGCATCTAGTTGATATCAAAAGAATTTTTCTGTCCGTGTATCGATCGAAACCACTTCGTCCTTCCACGAGAAAAAAAATTAACCCAAATTCGTATAAAGAGCTTCAAGACTTTTCCCAAAATTTCCGATCACGAAGATTGCTTCGTTGAAAGACAATGAGAATCAATCTTTCTTTAATTGACCATATTTTCATTAAAATAGGTCCGGCTTCGTTGTATACACGATGTATCAAATATCCAAGCTGCTTCTTTCGTTTCGCGACAATTTTTCCTTCGCTCCGATGGCTGCGTCAACTTCGACAATAACTTGTGCGCGGCCAGTCCGCCAATGAGAAGAGCAAAGAGAAGTGAGAGTGAAACGAACGGTCCGCGTAAAATTGATACTTACTCGCAAGAGGGTCTTGAAGCGGCTCGTGACGTCAATGGAACTCGAGTTCCTGCAACCGCAACGGTAGCAAATCCGGCAGGCAGAAACCCACAGACGAAAAAAAAAAGAGAGAAGGAAAAACATTGGAAAGTCATACACGAGCGCAAACGTGGTGTCCGGTCTCCATGGCAAATGTTTCAGTATCCGTGTCTTGTATAACCGAAAGAAAGCTCTGCAGCCAGTGTGATAACGTAAACATCCAAATTGAATATTATTTTCTTTCACCATCGATACACCCGTGCGTAAATTGTCGGAGGGATCCAATTGGATTCCCATACTTATTCCTACTTCCTCATACGGATCCAATGGAATAATCAGACTAAAGTTTTCATCGTTGGAATGCAAAGAAAATTATTATTTTTGCAATTGCTCGAATTAACTCGTGGTTAATCAACGTTACGAAAATCTATCAATCATTTTTTTATATCGCCGATTTGGCGATCTAGAATTTTTATCTGCAAAAAAAATAATTTGTAAAATAATTTAAACGAGGAAAGGGAAAATTCTTTTTCATATTTTTCATTTTCTCCTCAATTTTTATAAAAATGTATTTTTATTAAAATTTTAATTAAAAAATGCACATTTTTATTGTATTTTAAGATAAATATCAACGATATATATATATATATATATATATACATATTTTTATAAAAATTGAGGAGAAAATGAAAAATATGAAAAAGAATTTTTCATTTCCTCGTTTAAATTATTTTACAAATTATTTTTTTTGCAGATAAAAATTCTAGATCTCCAAATCTCCAAATATATATATATATATATATATATATATATATATATATATATATATCTATATCGTTGATATTTAGCTTAAAATACAATAAAAATGTGCATTTTTTAATTAAAATTTTTATAAAAATACATTTTTATAAAAATTGAGGAGGAAATGAAAAATATGAAAAAGAATTTTTCATTTCCTCGTTTAAATTATTTTACAAATTATTTTTTTTTGCATATAAAAATTCTAGATCTCCAAATCGGCGATTTAATTATATATATATTTATATATAATCGGCGATTTATATATATATCCAACATAAATGTCAGTGGATATATATCATGCCAACCCTGATAAATATATAAAGAAATTATTCTAATTTGGCTATCGTTTTGGCTATTTGGCTAAGGTACGTTTTCGTCATGAAATTGCCGAATCGCCCAAATTTCGCACAATCAAAAATCTAAATCGCCCAAATTGCGATAATCGCACAACGTTCAAATTTAATGGCAAGATAGCGCTCCAAGTCGCCGAAATAGCGATATATCGCCCAATCTGGCAATCCTGATGTGAGCCAGTCAGCCACTCACGGAACTCTTTTAAATGTATATGGATTTACTATCTATATAGATGATTTGTTTCAGAACCGTAACACGCTGATACAAAGGTTTAATTATATAATAAATTATGCCAAAAGTTTCATGAATCTAAAACGTTTCCTTGCTTTCCTTAAAAAAAATAATCAAAAATTATTTTTTCGTCGTCCACATTTCTCTCCTGAATTCATTCATTCATAAAGTTTCTTATCTTCATTTTGGATTTCCTTCAATGGCTGCTGTAAACAATACAATCCTGTCTATCTGGCTGTATCTCTTCATCCATCTACCTGGCATACAAAATTTTATGTTCTCCGTTGAAAACAGTCAGACTAAGATTGCCTGGTACGAAACTGTTGGTGTTAAACTTAAAGCTGGGCCAGCATTGACCACGTGTTCGTGTACCAGTCCCGATCTCTTCGCAACGCTGGATACAGGGGGAGGGGGATGGTTATTGGTGGTATCGAAAGGGTGAACCGACTGTGGTCTCTACGAGCTTGGGGCCCTCTTGGTCCACGCGCTCTCGCGTTATTTTACCCCCCCACGCTCCGCCGTTCCTGGTGAGCGCACCGGGTATAATCGTTTGTTTCTCGTCGACCTTTGGCGATGCACTACGTCAAGATGTCAGAGCGCGACCCCGCCTCGGAGCAAACCGCGCTCTCAAAGCCCAGGAATATCCACTGGGAACTCTGGTAATGGGCTTACAAAGCGTAACAAACTGATGCGAGGTCAAACACACGACGGGCAATAAACACACGGGCAAGATAAATGGCCTCCCCCCCCCCCCCCCCCCCTCCACCGTATATACCACCCTCTTCGGCGAGAGGAGAGGCGCGCTCGCGAGCACCGAGAGAAAGAGATCTCTCTAGACTCGATCTCGTAATCCACGTCTATGCACATGTACAGGGTGCTAGGGAGGTAATGCAGAAAATGAAGAGTGCTATACTGCATGAAAAAAATCATTTAAATAGGATCTATTTACATCAAATAGGTTTTTTTTTGTTACACAGCCTACTACGACCCTATTTGTTTATATTTTTTTATTCCACTCGGTACGATACTGGACGTTTTACGCCGCGTACCAATAAAATTTTTCATAATAATCGACGAAAAAACGTTTTTTTCTAACCTCGTGTGATTGCAACAATCGTGAAAAAAACGTTTTTTCGTCCTTGTGTCATAATGCACGCTTATTCGTTCAAACTATTCTTTTAAAATATTATATATATTTAAATTAAATAAATAAAGATTAGATTGGAATTAAATAAATAAAGATTAGACGGAAATTAAATAAATAAAGATAAAACACGATATATCGCATAAATACGAGAAAGGAATAATAGGTTCATGACATAAAAGTGCGGTGAAAAAAAAGTTAAATTATGTTTCTTTTTTTTATTAACAAGCCTGTTATTTGGGAAAAAAATAATGGTATCGTCGTGTCTTTTATTAGGAGGCGCGAGGATTTGTGTATAGAAAGACTAACCATTTTCCTCAACTGCAGAAAGTTACAACAATCTTTTAATGAAAACAGAGCCATGAGATTTTTGAGAGACTGAATCGTGTACCATTTTTCCGTCTGTCTCTTTTGTCTTATACTACCAGATGAAACCAAATTACAGATTTATTAGGAATAAATAAAATATTTAATTCTTAGACGATATTAAATAGATCTTGATTTTAATAAATAAATATATGTAAAATAAATAATTTTAATAATGGAATGCAATAGGAAAAATTTGATTTCACGAAAAATCTAGTTCATTTTAAAAAAATCAAATTAATATATATATTCAACAGCGGTGTCAACAAAAAAAATGTATACCTATTTTTCCGAGCGCCAACGCAGTGTAACCCCCTTAACGTAATAAACTCATACTCATCGCTATTTTATGCAATTCTCCGCAAAAAACCTACAAAAAGAAAAATCGCGGATATCTCGAAAACCCTAGACTTTGGATGATACTGTTTTAGGTAAAAATCGATCCCAAATGACCTCCACTAGCATCATTTTTCAGTTTTCCGCACTACCTCCCCAACACCCTGTATAACTGTAAAGATACGTAAGTGTATACACGTGTGTATAGCGAGTAGACTATGTGTACAATGTACAGAGATATGTTTGAGGGTGTGTGTTTATCCGCGGGGATCCTTACAGGAGAAAGTGTTTAGGCGAGCTGCACTCGCGATGGACGCAACCCGTCCTCCTGTCATCATTTTTTTCTTCCTCTTTTTTGCTCATCTTTTCTGGACGCACACATGCACACACAAATAGCCGCGGGGTCTTCTGGCCAATAGGCTCTTTTGCCAGTGGACGTCTCTACCTACTCCGAGTCCACAAGACAATATACATATAGACACGGCTCACTGCCACAGTTACGACTTGAGATGAGTTTTATGGGTAGTACAAAAGCGACTGGCAGACACGGCCAAAGAGTTAACACCTACCGAACATCATTTTATTCTTCTTTTCTCGAGGGTTATTGCGCGCTTGACGTTTAGACAGAAGAGCGTTTCACGCTCCAGCGATCTTGTTATATCAAGAGTGTGCATTAATTTTTGAGGGATTTGGTAAAAAAAAAAAACATATGACTTTATCGTGAAGAAATGGTTACAAATTCATCATTCGAAATATTGTCCATCGATGGACACTGGTTTTTCTCATCTTTCTGGTAATAGGTGGATTTCACGTCCGAAGGACGACACGTATTTAGAGGCTATTCACGATACGATCCATTTTTTGGTATCCTCGTAAGAATGGAAATGCTGCTCGGATGAGCCATGATTCACATCGATCGTAATAGGTGGTAATAGGAAGGAGTAATATCTGGAGGATACGGCTGGTATGGTAGGACATCTGAGTTAACCCGTGCAGAAATCTTGCTATAAATACAGTCCGATTGGGACTAGGATCCTGGTTTGTCAATCGGGATCCAGTCGGACATCGGAACGAATCCGGTGGCGAAATGTAACGCTCGCAAAATCGGATTCCAGCCAGGATCCTCATCCGGAACTATTAAGTACTCTAGTCAGAATCCGAATAGAAACTTTGCATAGGATCCAGGCTAGAATGCCAAACTTCTAGAACAAGATCTAGTTCGATATCGAATCGGATCTCAGGGATTAATGTAAAAATCATCAGGAGATACCGATCCGTATCAGCTGAAGACGCTGGACGTTTTCTGAAATCATTTGTTCAAGGATCTGAAAAACGATTAGGTCAAAATTCGTGCTACAGTATAACTGTCAAAACTTATATATTTTAATAACAGCATTAAAAAAAAAAACGAAAAAAACTATAGACCTTGAAAGACTTATATTTCCTGGAGAAAAGTGATATAGTTTATTTATTCCAAGTAATTATATTTAAATTAAATAGAGATCATTCGAACTAAGAATCTCCGCCTTGTGCTACAGAATTTAGTTACAGAATTATGCATAGAGCCAATACTAGTTACTCCACCTGTCGAAAATCTCTTTAAATTAATCCACACACCTAATATATATATATCCGTCTAATGATGAATATTTGGTGTTTTCCCCCCATCCCCTCTTCTTTCCATTGTTTCGCAGATGCCACAAACGGTGCCCTCGTCGGCTGGATTCTCGTCGCCCTTTGATTACAGCACCTTTCAATTCGATCTCTCCCTGTTGCCCGACGATTACGATGTAACGAGCAGCCAAGATTACATCCTCAAACCGGCGCAGATCAAACAGGAGGTACACTCGCCGAGGCCAAATTCACCCACGACTTATCCGAGCCCGCCGTATCCCGGTGGAACGGAGGAACTGTCACCGAATTACTCCCGAGATGCTTCCCCCGCTTATCCGACCAGCCCATATTACGTGCCGCAAAGCCCGCAGAGCGCACAATTGTACAACACCAGTCCGGAAGCGCTGAAACAACCGGTCAAGAGGGAAAAAAGCCTAGATCTGTTGGCCATACTTCACGAATCACGGTGAGTCACTTATCAAGCCTCGAGCTATGCTCTTCGTCTCTGTTGAAAGCTTGGAAGAAGTCGTGGAGTCGTTTATCATCCGAAGGTTGCGAATATGATTATTAAATGACATTGAAGATTGCATCGTTGGAATGCAACGAAATCATTTTTATTTCCGTATTGTCCAATGGTTTCTTAGCACGTTTGTCGAGTCAAAATTTATAGCCTCCTCAGAACACTCGCAGGATCCATTTCTTTTGTAATGCATAAGCCACCAGCCTCCGTTGAACCTACCAAACCCCATTTGTCGAGTTCAGTGCCATGAAGAGGCCTCTGTTTGGTCCAGTGTAGCCTCTGTTAGTCCTCCCAAACCTTCTTTCGACCCCCCCCCCCCCCCCGGTTTCAGTGAAAAGTGCAGAACACTGGCCTCCTTAACCTGCTTTCGATTTCAAGTCCGTTGCCTCGAGCCCCACCTAACCTGCTTTGAGCCCAAATTCGATATCTCCTTCATCAACACTCCATTGTGGCCTGATCGGTAACCCGTTCGATGACGAAATAAATACGTTTTCGTTGAATGGAGGGTCCAGAGGGTCTACAGTGCGCCTACAGTAGGCTGAATGGAGGCTCCAGAGGGTCTACAGTGCGCCTACAGTAGGCCCGAAAGGGGGGCTGGTAGGTTCTGCGGGAGCTCTCGAAGTAAGCCCACCTGAGGTTTCGCAGGTTCAGTTGCGGTTCTGCATTGGTCTCCTTTGGTATTCCAAACATTGTACCCTCGTTTAGGTATCCGATAATCCGCTATCGCCGATCTCTTCTCGAAAAAGGAGGCCTTTATTTTGCGGGTTGAACGGGGCTAGAAATATTTTACTTTTATTCTTCCACCCTGTCGATAAATACTGAATATCTCAATGTTTTCAGTCTCTTAGCCGAGAGCCTCGGATACAAAGAAGACTCGACCGACTGCACCGTACCATGCACGCCACCACGTACCGAGGAGGACATTTACAATACTCTCGACACCGATTTCTTCCCGAAACGGGGCGAATCGAATCCACTGTTGAAAGAGATACTCTTCAAGGAGGAACCACGCTCGATAAGCTCATCTCTGTCACCCTCGCCAATTCCACATTCCAACAAACAGCAGTCAAGTTCACCACTGCGAGATTTGCTCTTCGGCAAAACGAACGAAAGTGACAAACTAGCGCGAGAATCTGAGGACGATGGGCGCAGCCTTCAAGAAGAATACGGCAATGCAGTGCTGAAAATCGAAGTACCGGACGACGATGCAATGTTGAAGAGCGTAAACGTTACCTGCGCTTCCCTGAAGAGCAAAGAGGAAGAGCAAAGAGACATATTCGAAGACCAGTCGGAGAAGAGCGATCATCAGCTGCTCCGAGAGGTACTGCGAGATACGAGCTTTCAGAAGAAGTATAATCTCAGACCGGTCGATCTTGGCAGTGTTGGTACTGGCTTCGTCGAGGATATGGAGAGCAGCGAGTGCGTCGGTGATCTAGCCAGGGAACAAATCGAGCCTGTACTCAGTCTCGCCATTCAACAACTCCAGAAGGATTTCGACAACACGTGTGTGGCCCTGGGCATTCATCCAGGTAAGAGAACATCTTCTTTGTCTTCGCGTGGCTTCCTCTTGTCATCTTTCGTTCCTTTTTTTTGTGCGCAAACCTTACGACGAATCGTTCCATCGCACGTCCCCTAAAACGTCACGCTCGTAGATTGAATTTTCATCGGGATTATCCCACTCGAATGGACCAATCCAATTTGAATCCTCAAGGATTCCCACATTATCGAACATAATTCGATACGTTTCTTGATGAATCACATTGCATTCTGCATCTTGAATTTTCTAAATAAAATATATAGATTCACAAAATGAGTGGATCTTAAAAAAAGTTTTCGCTTAAGGTAGTAGTCTCGCCAGAGCGTTTTTCTATAGATTTTTTCTAATTTTGAGGACTCATTCAGGACATTGTTAAATGATTACCTGCAAAATTTCAAAAGGATTCACCGTTCCGTTTTCGAGATATTGGCAATCAAAGATTTCATGCTTTTACACGTGTTCTTATGGGGAGCAGTGGAAAATTTCACATTTCACGCAATAACTTCGGAATCTTTCTACAGATTTTTTTATTCTCAATTACAGGGGAACATATGACGAAGTGGGTAAAAAAAAAATCATGAATTTTGACCATCTAGTTCCAGAGATATAGCGATTGGAATTAAGCAATGTCTAGCGACGCTAGCGACAAGAAGCGACTGGAGCAGACTAGAACTAGATTATAGTAGTGTGTCCATATCCGTATACGTAGAGTATGTACGTATTAGTAGCCGGAATAGATAGTCTGATACAAACGTGAGGGTTGGGTAAACATTGTATCAGGCGTTTTCATCATTACTTTATAAGTTTTTACATCCCGGTAAGATGTACAACCTACATTATAAGAATATTTCGCAATATTTCGAAGCTTTCATCGATTGAACGGAGAATAAACTTTTCAACGTGACTGTGGCGAGACTACTTGACGATCCTACCTTGGCAATCGGAAAAATAGGCATAAAAATGACAAACTTTTTGACGCGGCTATCAAATATATGAAATTATTAATTATTCATATATATATAATAAAATTCAGTATACAGAGCCAATAGGGATACGATAGGATCTGGGGTTTGTCCCAAAAAAAATCTTATTTGCAAGAACGCAACCGGCAATTCATTGCGTCAAGCTGCGTCAAGCTGGATAATGTTGTCTCCCGTGTTGATTATTTCCGTTATTCCTATTCTTATGAACGGATCGCTTATAAGTCTTATACTCGAGGATAATCCGAAGTGCCTGAAAAGCGTGTACAAGCTCGAGGAAAGACGTCTCGCTCTGTGCGAAGTTGTCGATAAGCCCGAGGCTATAAGTCGTAGTTTCTCGCTCTCACGACCGGTTTCTTCCTAGTGCTGCACGCGGGCCACACAACCATATCATATTCCGCCATTGCCGCCTCGAAGCGTTTTGCAGAGCATGACGTCACGCTCGGGAAATAAGTTTCATAGTGGCTCACGTTGAATTACGAAACTTCTCGTATCGTCGTTGCCTGGCACTCTTTCTCTGTCTCGCTAAAGGATCGAGAACCAGGCAAGGTCGTTTTGAGGTTCGAAGGTCGCGCACGCGTTCGCCGCGTCTTCCTCTGTCATCGAAGAGTTGTCGCTTCTTTTTCTTTTTTTTCTTTTTCCTCGCGTGACGTACACTCATGTTTCGGGCATGACACGCTTAAAATTTTGTTTCACGTGTTGCCCTGGCTTAGAACCACGCCGTTGGAGCGCAGCCGATGTAGCTGCCTGGGTCCAGTGGGCGCGCAGACAACTACATTTGCCATCGGTGCCCTTGGACAGTTTCAATATCGATGGAACGACCTTGGCCACACTCACGGAAGAAGATTTCTGTCAGAGAGCACCTCAGGTGAGTCCACTTTCGTCGTATCGTTAATTAATTGAATCCGTTGATCACTTGGATCTTCGACTGACCGACTGGCTGACTTATAGACAATGCACAGCCTGAAACGTGGAAGTTAGAAACATAAAATTTAAAAGACATGTTCCTTAGAAGGTGCAGAGTTGCACTAAGAAAGGATTTTTCGTAAATCAACTTCTAAGGGGGTGAAATTAGGTGTAAAAGTTTTTATGGAAAATTGTATTCCCTGCGTGTATCAACATGAAACTTCCCGAGTCAAAATGTATAGCCTCCTCTGAACACTCGCAGAATGGATTTCTTTTTGTAATGCCCAAACCTGCAGCCTCCGTTGAACCTACCAAAGCCCATTTGCCGAATTTAGTGCCATGAAGAGGTCTCCGTTTGGTCCAGCGTAACCTCTGTTAGTCCTCGCAAACCTTTCGATCCTCAGTTTCGGCGAAACGTGGAGAACACAGACCTTAACCTGCTTTCGAACTCAAGTTCGTTGCCTCGAGCCCCATCTAACCTGCTTTGAGCCTAAATTCGATATCTTCTCCATCAACACTCCATTGTGGCCTGATGGGTAAGCCGTTCGATGACGAAATAAATACGTTTTCGCTGAATGGAGGGTCCGGAGGGTCTACAGTGTGCCTACAGTAGGCTGAATGGAGGCTCCAGAGGGTCTACAGTGCGCCTACAGTAGGCCCGAAATGGCGGGCCAGTAGGTTCTGCGGAAGCGCTCGAAGTAGGCTCACCTGGGGTTTCGCAGGTTCGGTTGCGCTCTGCATTGGCCTCCTTTTAGTGACAATTTCCAGTTTCTGCCATTCGGGAGGTTCATCGGAGGCCCTAACGTATTGCCATTCCAAACATTGTACCCTCCGTTTAGGTAGCCGATAATCCACTATCGACTATCTTTACTCGGAGAAGGAACGCGTTACTTTGCAGGTTGAACGAGGCTCGAAAATTTTGACTCGGGTTGCTATAAATATTCTTCAAAACAAATAATACATCGCATATTTTTGGATTTTTTTAAACAACTCCTAATTAGAGGTGTAAGTTTGCATGGGAAAATCGAATTCCCTGCTTTTATCTCAATGAAATTCGGAAGATATGTTTCTTGAAGGTTGCAGAGGTGCACTAATAAAGGATTAGCTTCGCACATGGTCAACTGTATGTGGGCTGTTCGGCAGTATCGAGTGCCTAACACTTGAATGTGCTTGCCGAAGACCACAAATCATGAAATATTGTCTGCAGAACTATATTGCAAAGCCATAGAGCTTGTATAGAAAACAATGATATTGTATGACACTGAAGTTGAAGGTTGGCACTTTTATACTACTATTTCATTAATTACCAACCCTTGCCTCAGTCAGTCAGTCTACCACCGTGCCTGACAAATATGACACTCGACCTTCTTTCTCTATTTCTCTCTCTCTCTGTATATCTTCTCTCTGGATCAAATCCTAAAGTCCAGGCGTACGAAGTCACGAGCAAAAGCTAGTCAACAATAGACAAGTTGCAATTCTGTAAAAAATGGCGACGATTTAATTGAGATTGTGTCTTGGACCATTATCCGAAAGCAGCCAATGCGAGTGAACGTGTCAGTGAATGCTCGCTTTCGTTGAGGGACCTTCCACCATACTAAGACGAAAAATGGACTATGCCAATCAAATGTGGTTGGTTGGCGTATTTTTTCTTTTTTTGTTCCGTGGATCTAGAAATTGACCGCATCCCTCATGTTTTCTTCGGAGATTCTTTTCTCCACGAATGTCCTCACGATTGGAATTCTTATCCGCATCCTGGACTTCCCTTTCGAAAATCTCTTCGTCATGAATCTCTGCGCTGGGATTAAATCCTCGGCTGTACATATCCAACGATAATTACGTACGCATCTTGGATGATTAAAAAAAAAAAAAGCATGACGAAGCGAAATTGCACACTTCGAGGACGATCGTACGAATAATGTGTATTAACGTGAATTCACTCATAGTCGTTCAGTCGCGATTGCGAAAGATCGCGAGCGTAGGTGAGGTACAGGAAAGCCGGGTGAAAGTGAATTTCTTGGAAATCAACGTGCGTCGTTGCTCGTCCGAAGTAGCGGCGTCGAAACGAGTTTCGTGGGCTCTCTTTGCCCGGAGGTTTACCGTAAGTTCCTCGTAAAACGCTTGCGAGCGATCCTTATTCGACATCTTCCCTCATGACCATACGGCGCACTCCTATCAGACATTTGCGATTGTTGAGCTAGCGAGTGGACCAAGATGCAGGCTTAAGAGATCGTGACGAGATCGAGCCTCGAGCCAGTTCAGGCACGTGTCAATTTAGACATGCAACTTCTTTTTCATCTGTCATCATTCGTTACGCAAGAAGGTGCCTCCGAAGAAGCTTTTGGGAACTTTGAAACTTAAGGAGTTACGCTACTCTGGTGTAAGAAAAAAATAGCACAATTTGGGCTTCTTACAGCGAAATAATAAAATTTATTGAAATTTCGGGCCCAGGTATTTACGAGGCTCATTTGGAAAAGTTTCCGGCCTTTTTTTAGGTATTACTGGATAAACCGTCTGGCAAAAAGTTCGTTCAAAATGGGCGAATCGTGGATTTACAAGTCTAGATCATGTCGTACATGTTTAGCCTTACAAATAGCTAATTCGATAATAAATTAACACTTAGAAATGTTAATCTTCCACTTTTAATAATAATTGAAGTCAAATTCGACGATATTGGAGTGTGCTTGACTGAGGTTTTGTCTATGACTGTACATCTGTCTTAATTTTCCAACAAAAAAATTTCTCAATTTTTAAATTTAATTAATACGTTCCGATCATCTTATCATTATCAATAATTACCCAAAAACTCAATTTATATTGAGTTTTTTAATAATTGCTATTAATTCATCGTTAAAAAAAGGCGATACTCATTACTTTGATTTATTTCTCGACAATTACTCAGTCGATTTATTTAAAACTTAGCATGATCAATCGCTTGATCCTAAATTTTAATGAATAATATTTTCCGAATTTACGGCGATTTAGTTCGATTCGTTTTGCAACCATTAGCGTCTGCAGAAACTTTTTTTCCCATAAGCGATCGTGTTAAATTTTTATGCTTATAACTACTAAATTATTTAGTGAAAAATTCTAAAATAATTCATGTATTTGAAAAAAAATCTAAAATAATTGTATGAAAATTTGTCATAGAATTTTAATTCTATTTAAAAAAAAATCATGAAAATTTTTAAAATAATTCATGTATTCTGTCCAATAGAGAACTATCATTATTCGAATATGCAAGAATTTTGGCGATTTTTTTAATATCCATCCAGTAATATATTAAACGCGTATATATTATTATGATTGAAAATGCTGTCGTGCAACGATCAATTTAGATCTCTCGGCTGTTATTCCTCGATTAAATTTACTCCCGACTGCTAAACCGTCGAATTATTTCGAATATTGTGCGCTATAAATATTTTGGCGAGCTTGCGGTTAACCGTTTGAGAATTAAAGACAAAAAAAAGCCGATTTCACGGTGCACCAGTATCACCAAGCCAAAATTAATACGATATTCGCTAAAAATACACCGGATATACGCGATTATCGAATATATACATCTTCGACGTCGATCCCTCCAGACATCGCACTCTGGCCTCGAAAATAGAATATTTTCCAATTTTAAACTTACGTAAATTGACAACCGAGCTAATTGCTCATCCATGTTTTTCTTCTCTCATCGTTATTCGATATCCTTCCGGTTGACATTTTATTATTGGCGATGACCTGTCTCGTACACCGACTCGTCCCGAGTGATAACGACGTTGAAGTTTGCACCGTTGAAACGCAACGATAATCAATTCTTTTTAATTGTTCGAATTATTTTTCGCTTTGATAATGACTCGAACGTTTTTTTTTTTCGATTTCTTCAGACTTATCACGTGTCGCCGGGCGCTACAGAAATCGAAGCGGTCTCGAAAAAAAAAAACTATTGAAAATCATATTAATCTCATCCGCAAAATATGCGCGCACTTATTTGCGGCGACGATTTTGACACGTCGGATCAATTTGATCGGAATGGTCCTTCATTCACCTGTCCATTGACAATCCTTCGGTTGGTGTTTATTTTTAAAAAATCATGAATACACGTTCAACACTTCTCACATTGTCAAAAAAAAAGGTTTAATTTAAATAGGATCTATTTAAATCAAATAGGTTTTTTCCTTGTCTCACGACCTACTACGACCCTATTTGTTTCAAATGTTTTTTTTTCATTTGTTTAGCCATTTTTTCAGCAATTTTTTTAAATATCAAATATATTCAAATTAAATAAATTAATACGAGAAAGGAATATAGGTGCATGACAAAAAAGTGCGGTGAAAAAAAGTTAAATTATTTTTCTTTTTTTTTACTAACAAGGCTATTTTTTGGAAAAAACAAGAAAGGTATCGTGGTGCCTTGTATTAACAGGAGCGACTATTTACGTATAGAAAGACAAACCCTTTTTCTCAACTGCAGAATGTTACAACAGTCTTCTAATGAAAACAAAGCCATGAGATGTTTCGAGAGACTGAATCGTGTACCTTTTTTTTTCGTCTGTCTCTTGTCTTATACTACCAGATGAAACTAAATCACCGCTTTATTAGGAATAAATCAAATTTTTAGTTATCAGACGACATTAAATAGATCTTGATTCGAATAAATAAATATATTTAAGGGGCCAGTCCACTTTGGAGCCACGAAAAAAAAGGCTATTTTCGCGATTTTTTTTTTTGAGGATTTTATAAAAGATATGAATATAAAAGTTGTTGGGCTTGATAAATAAAGTCTTGAAATACATTTAAAAAAAATTTTAATTCATTTTTATTCATTTTTAAGTACAAAAACTATAGTTTAACGTAACGCCTCAAAAATAGGTGGGCTAGGTAGCTCCATCACAACTCGGCAACTGCTTGTTTGAAACAAAAAAATCAAAGTCCATTAGATTCAGTATGACACCAGCTACAAAATGACCCTCGGATATAAAGTTTTATCAAAAAATAAAAAAAATGGCAGATGAAAAACGAAAAAAGTAAAAAAAAAAGCGTTTTTTCCGCAGTTTTTCGCAAAAAAAAAGAGTAAAAATCATAATTTCAAAACCATCAAGGGTCATCTTGTTGCGAATCATGTTTACAATATGTGGTTCAAATTTCAAGAGAATCGGTTTATTAGTTTTAGAGATACGATGGAGCTAGATTTTGAAAACGTTGTTTCGAGAAAAACGCGTTTGAAGTGTTATACTATGAAAAACTCTTACCTAAACTCAATCGGCAATTCCTGCACCGTACAAACTCCCTTCTGATTGCTCATCATCGTCAATTTCTTCAAGTCTTGCTTTCGATTTTTTGAAATGTTCAAAGCGGACTGGCCCCTTAAAATAAATAATTTCAACAATGAAATGCAATAGGAAAAATTTAATTTCACGCAAAATCTAGTTAATTCAAATATAAAAAAAAAATCCAACCAACGCATCCAGTAAATATCAAAAGAATCTTTATGTCAGTGCATGTCTGCATAATTGGTATTTGGAAAATATACAATCTGTTGTTAAAAATTATTCATAATTTTCGCTTTTACAGGATTTTATTGAAAATTCGTTCAGGTCCAAAATAAACCAGTGTGTTAGAAGAAGGTGAAAAAAAAAAAACACTTCAACTCACAATCGTCACTCCGTAGCTATATAGAGCGATTGATGGTTTTTCGCTCTCTCTTTCTCTTCCTCGCTCTTTCTGCAACCACAAACACACACACACACACACACACACACACACAAACATACTCATAGATAAAAATGAGCCTTTCTATCTGGCGAGTATAGCTGTTCGCTCGCCAGCGAACTGTGAGCGCGCTCGAGTCCTGAATCATGTGGACCGTGTCGTCACGATGCATAAAGACTCGTGAGCCGCGAGCATAACTGCATCTAAGGTGCGTTCACGTTTGTTTCTTCATTCCCATAGCCGTGTATTAAATCTACTAACGTCTCTTCTCTCGCGCAAAAAATCGAGGAGAGAGAGAGAGAGAGAGAGCGAGAGAGAGAGAGAGAGAGAGAGAGAGAGAGAGAGAGAGAGAGAGAGAGAGAGAGAGAGAGAGAAATAGAGAGAGAGAGAGAGAGAGAGAGAGAGAGAGAGAGAAGAGAGAGAGAGAGAGAGA
>CAWVQM010000142.1:0-11527 GCA_963932345.1 Ophion ventricosus | reverse complement strand
TGGGCTTGCGCTCAGTTAATATCGTCGTCTTAAATTTAATGGGAAATTGTTTTTGTTGAATAACTCGGCGATTTATAATTTTTAAGTAAAATTAGTCATAACTAAACTTGTAGGAAATCGAGTGCTTTACAACTTTGGTCATTTCAGTTTTTTCTCTACCATCGATATTTTTCGAATTAAACCTGAAAAAGCGACTATAGCATTATCTCGTTTATTTTTAACTTTAGGGGAGAAACGAACATAAACAAACGTGTAGAGAATGAAATTCTCGACAATTTTGGTCTCTACCTTTTTTTTCCTAGAATCAATATTTAAGGTCTTTTGGTTGAAACTTTGATGAGTGGAGAGGCTCCACTTGGGAATTATGGGGTCTAGGACAATTAAGAAAGAGAATTTTGTTTATATTTTCATTTTTAATTAGCTACAATTTTTCTAGATGTTTTTTTATTTTTGAAAAGTAAAATAAAAAAATTAAAATGAAAAAAATGAAACAAAAATTCTAAAAAATTGTTGTTGATTAAAAATGAATATGTAAACAAATTTCCTTTCTCAATATATCGCCCTAGACGCCATAATGCCCAAGTGGGGCCTCTCCACTCATCAAAGTTCCAACCAAAAATGATAATAAAAAATGTAAAAAAAAAAATTCTGTAAAAATTCTAGCCACTCCAGCGTGAACCCATGCAACTTTTTACCCTCTTGACATTTCTTCTGAAACCCTATAGTTCTTCGATGACGCTTTTTTTTCTGAAACATGTCTTTTTTTAGCTAAAAATGCAATACTGGGGCGAAAAAAAAATCGTACGAGACTTTCTAAAAAATAAAATCTAGGTTTTAATATCCTTTTTAAGTTTACCATGGAAAAAACAGAGGAAAAAATTTTCTAGAAACTTCACAGTTAATTTTCGACGGCCAAAAATAGCCGAAAAATGGCCACTTCCAAAAGTGCGCACCGGGGCGAAAAAAAATCGTAGAGAATTTTATAAAAAAGCAAAATAAAGGTAAACTTGTCTTCTTTAAAACACCACTTGGGAAATTCAATTACCTTTTTTTTTGAGTACGCTATGTAAATTTTAGTGCGGTAAGAAATTTCGACTAGTGCGTACTTTTTTTGTCCAGTACTGTACATCACACTACTGGTTCATACATAGGACTAACTCATCGGCAGAATTTCGTGATGCAACGTGTGGGCGATACAAAGTTGTGCGATATGTAATAGCCGCGTCTATTCTAGGCATTATTATCGACTATGCCAGCGGTATTCGTGGGACGAGAAAATCCTTTAACAGTTCTACACCCACACGCACATTCGAGGAAACTTCGATAACAAATCTAACGCAGCGTTCGACATCGCTGTTTCATCCAAGAGAGTGTTTTTTTTCAATTGTTTTTTTTTTAATGACTTGATTTGTCATCGAAATATTGTAGGTGTTCTCATATTTTTTTCATCGATTTATTTATCAACGTATCTGGCGTTTCGGAAGGTTATTGATTGAAGGTTATTGATCTCATGGGACTCAATCAAAATTGAATCAGGATATATTTTCAGGCTTGGTTTGCGAGAAATGCAAACATTTTATTTGATGAAATTTTTTAATTACAATCAAATGCACAAGCGGCGATTTTTTTTTGTCGTAGCCATTTCGCTTGACTGTGCAAATTTTGTTCGCGTAGGAGTAAATGGACAGGAGGGCGGGGATGAAAAGAGAAACGGTACGAATTGATTTCCAGTGATTGTACATACGTTTCCTTTGGGTATCGAGGCTGACCTCGTTTTTTTTTTCTTCTTTTTGCTCCGATATTGGCTTCCAATGAGCCTACTATCGTAGCGGACATTCGGCTTTACGGTCGTCTCACGTCTACTCGTTCTTAGCTGATTCGGGGACGGTTTTCCTTCTTTGGGTCAGGCTCGCCAAACTAGGAGGGAGAGAGGAACACACACACAGAGAGAGAGAGAGAGAGAGAGAGAGAGAGAGAGAGAGAGAGAGAGAGAGAGAGAGAGAGAGAGAGAGAACAAAGTGAGGAAATCAATTGATCGATCGGTCCATTTAGACATCAAGCATTGAAAGAGCGCTGAAAACGAAATTTCGCAAGAAGCAGATACATTTGAGGATTGTGGAAAGGGTGTACGAGATGATCGCCTTAAGGGAAAATGCTTGTAATTTCGAAGATATTCAACATAATTAAGATCTGAAAACGTTTACTACTGGCATATTTATTTATCTTACGATTGGCATGTTCGAAATATTCAATTTATTAGGGTTTCAATAAAAAGATTTTCCTTTTTTCTTATTGAACCTTACATAAGGATCATTTTGGACACTCCGGTGTTCAAGTGGATCCCTAGGGTATGGACGAGATGATCTCCCGGATCATCTTGCCCCTATTGTGGGACGGCAGAATCATTTCCACTTTTTCTGCTTGACTGTACAATACCATTTTCGATACGGTTATCACATGTTACTTTGGATGGATACACTTGTCTACTGATTCTAATATTGTTAGATGGTAAACATTCTTCACTCTACTACAGTTTTACTACGTTACAATGCCAGTATTTACAAACATCAGAAACATCTCCGACTATTGACATTTTTGCATCCGTTGGATAACCTGCGCCGCTATCACACCAGAAACTAATCGAAGGTCAAGAGAATCATTAATCCGACGTCTTTAAAAATGTGTCGAGGTTAATGGCCATCACTTCGAACATTTTTTACGATTTTCCGTTTTTATACGTGTATTTTGGTGAAAAATCATTTCAAGGTCATGATATCATAGGTCGTTGGATTTGTCTGAATATCAGCTACAACGTCTTAATTTAAAAAAACAACATGTTCTCACTTGAAAAACCATTGATGACCTTGAGAACGCAAAAACGATGACCTTGACAAAAATGAATTTTTCACCACTGTATCAGCCCTTCGAAATCAATCAAATTACCTTGTGACATTTTTTTCGTCACTCTAAAGGTAACGAAGATATTTGGGGTGGTCACGTTAAATGATCCACGCTGCATATATATATATATATATATTAGGGTGGTCATTATTTGGGGTCAAAATTAATTTTACCCTTTCCGCCCCTTAAATCGGTTCGAAATACGTAAAAAGTAACGCTGTAATTTTTTCAGATTTAAAAAAAAATGTTTAACCCTTGACCACGGGGGTTAAAGTTTTCCATTTAAAATACATGGGGTTTTCCTGCGTTTGCAGTCACTATTTTACTGTGGGCCTAAATATGTTTGTAAAATCTTGAAATTTTCAGAAATTAGTTCACAAGCATAGTGCTACATGGAAAAAATTTCTAAAACCCTTACCCTCAAAATGTTGTATAACATCACCATAATAATTATAACTTTTTTTTTTATAATTTTTTTTTATTTTGCTTCCTCGTTTCTTTATAAAGCCCTTAATTAGATTTTTCGTGAAATCAAATTTTTCCTATTGCAGTCGATTATTAAAATTATTTATTTTAAATATATATATTTGTTCAAATCAAGATGTATTTGATGTCGTCTAATAACTAAATATTTTATTTATTCCTAATAATAATTATTTTCCAAATAACTGCATATTCCTTTCTCGTATTCCTGCGATATATCGTGGTTTATCTTAATTTATTTTATTTTAATATATTTAATATTTAAAAAGAATAGCTTGAACAAATAAAAAAATATATTTGAAACAAATAGGGTCGTAGTAGTCTGCGAGACAAAGAAAAAGCCTATTCGATTTAAATAGATCCTATTAAAATAATTTTTTTTTCTGTCATTGTAGAGAACCCTAAAAAGTATTTACTTGGTTTCCTTGGATTCATAATGGCTATGAAAGCCTGGAAAAGGATTTATTTGGGTATGTTTGGTTTCCTAGTGGCTAGAGAAGCCTGAAAAAGGATTCGTTTGGGTTTGTTTGGATTCCTAATGACTAAGAAAGCCTAAAAAAGAATTTATTCGGGTTTTTTTTTTAGTTTCCTAGTGGCTAGGGAAGCTAAAAAGAGGATTCGTTTGGGTTTGTTTCAGCTCCTAGTGGCTGCATCAACCTTAAAAGAATTTCTTTGGCTTTTCCGGGATAGGAATAAGTGAATGACATTTTTTTTTGCTGTTACAAGATATGCGGAAAGAATTTTTCTTTGGTTCTACCGGTGGCGATTTTTTTTAACACTAGCAAACATAATTTGTGAAGCATCCTTGCTTTTTTTTCTTCTCTCCATCTCCCTTCCATCTCTTCTTCTCCCACCCTGCCGCTCTTTCTCTCTCTCACTCACTCACTCTCTCTCTCTCTCTCTCTCTCTCTCTCTCTCTCTCTCTCTCTCTCTCTCTCTCTCTCTCACTCTCTCGCTCGTACTTCCAACTATTTATAAATGGTTTGAACCCGGTCGTCACATTGACGAGAGCACGGCTGCGGGCCGTAGTCTTACTGGCTGTTACTACTGCCTTGCTGCCTCTACTAATGTTGATGCTATACTGGCTGGCTGTGATGCCCGCCTCGTGGAACAATTCGCTACCCCATGATAAAAATAGAAGCCCTAGCGAGCTAGAGAGGATAGCCTCCGTGGCTAGCTAACGTAAGCTAGCTGGCGGGCTCTGCCTCATCGGCCTCTGCGCGAGTTTCTGCGACGGTGTGCCCTCGTCGTCGTCGTCGTCGTCGTCGTCGTTGGATATTCGTTACTGACCACCTCGCAACGTGAAATGCTTCTAGATAATAATGGCCGTATTATTCCGAGAGAGAGAGAGAGAGAGAGAGAGAGAGAGAGGAGAGAGAGAGAGAGCGAGGAAAGAGAGAAAGAGGGAGAGAGCAATCCTATTTCTCGCACTCCCACTAATTTCCGAAATAATCTTATCGTTATATCTGATTTGTTTCATTATCCATTGTTTTCTGAATGTGAGATAAGAAACGCAATGTTTATGATAATTAAAAAAAATTATGTTCTTAAGAATAATTGAATAGAATAATAATAACTTGAGTGTTTCGTTTATTATTCAAAATATTTGTAATTAGTTGAGACGTTGCGTTGAAATTAATAGGTACGATTGTTTATAGTATTTAAAGGGGCTACCGTACCTATTACTTATAGTTGCGGATTTTCCATAAGAACCCTTGCTAAATTAAATAGATATGATTCTTCTTAGGAATAATTTATCCTAAATTCAATTGGACTTACGTCTGAATAAAAATCAGTATCCTTCAGCATTGTATTGAAAAAAAACGGGATCCTCCGTAGAGCGATCAAGCACGTAATGTTATATGGTGACGGCCAAATTAATAGGTACGCTAACTTATGTTATTTAAAGGGGCTACCGTACCTATTACTTATAGTTCGGGATTTTCCATAAGAACCCTTGCTAAATTAAATAGAGATCATTCTTCTTGGATATAATTTATCCTGAATTCAGTTCAATTCCTGAAAAAAAACAGTATCCTTAGGCATTGATTGAAAAAAAAACGGGAACCTCCGTAGAGCGATCAAGCACGTAACGTTATACGGTGACGGCCAAATTAATAGGTACGCTAACTTATAGTATTTAAAGGGGCTACCGTACCTATTGCTTATAGTTATGCATATTCCATAAGAACCCTTGCTAAATTAAATGGATATGATTCTTCTGGGGAATAATTTATCCTAACTTCAATTGGACTTACGTCTGAATAAAAATTAGTATCCTTCGGCATTGATTTGAAAAAAAAACGGGATCCTCCGTAGAGCAATCAAGCACCCAACGTTATACGTGACAACCAAATTAATAGGTACGCTAACTTATAATATTTAAAGGGGCTACCGTACCTATTACTTATAAGTATAGTAAAACCTCCGCCTCAAATGCGTGCCAGTTTTACATAGAACGCCCCGTCACGTCGTGATACGAAAAGAATTCATATCTCGAAAACCATCGGGTATAAAAATTCCGAAAAAAATACCAAACACTCGTGCGCCCCGGTGGAAAACGTTAAAAAAATCAGCCATCGAATCGTAAAACCTCCGCCTCATACGCGTACAGATTTTATACCGAATGCCCCGTCAATTTTTATATCGATGCGTATAAAATGCGTAGCATTCGTGTAATTATTTTTTTTTTCGAAACGCAAATTCCCTGTCTGACCAAACAAGCCTCGCTCTACTGCGCTCCTTGCGGGGATCGAAGTATTTACGATGCAGGAAGTTTATGGGGGGGGGGACTTGTTCAGTTTAAAAAATTCACCGGTTGGAAATGTGTCGACATTTTTTTGTTGTTAAAGACGAGAATTGTTTGCGATAAGTGCGACAGGACGAAAGCCAACGAGGATTCTTCTTGGGACGTTATCTCTTACAATTAACAACGCTTAATAATCAATAAGTAATCTTAGTGATTATTAATCATTATTTGCTGCAGTTAACAATTATTGATAGTTAATAAGTCATAATTATTAATAACGTATCGAAGTCCTCGACGAAATTGAGTATCGCAAAGTTCCTTCGAATTTTTAATGCCATTTTTGTTTCATTCAGTATTCACGGAGTCTTTTTGTCTTTATTGATAAAATTTCACTCCGATTCTGCGGATCACGTTCCTCCCACGAAGTTCTCTGACATAGCGAAAGCTGCTAATTATTCAATTAACAAGATAATTAGCGCTTCGGGAGAATCGAGAGCGGAAAGATATTTCTACCCTTGCCTGTATTTCCCTCCCCCCCTCCCCACCCTTGCCCCCCCCCCCCCCCAACTAAACTCTCGATAATATCTTAGCGCGTTCGGGCGTGACGAGTCGAAAAACTTTTGCCGGCAACTTGTAAACTTGGAACATGTATTTTCAACGCGAAAGATTTTGCTCCCGGGGGAAAACTGATGATGAAAAATTATACTCGACTGCTACGGTTCTTTACACGTGTAAATGCGTGTATATATATATGGGGCATTCCACGTTAAACCGACCACTTTCCGGCCCGACCCCTTTCGATTTGGCTGAAACTTTAATATTTTATTGTTTTCATATTCATCATCACAAAACGCTTGTGTGATTTTTTTTCCATTTTTTTTTTCATAATCAGAAATACGTAGTCAATTTTTGGAAAAATCGCACGTTTTTTTTTTTCAAATGCTCATAACTTTCTGAAAAATTGACCGATTAAGATCTTTTTTTTTTAATTTTTCGTCTTGAACTGTTCATTGTGAAAAAAAAATTTGAAAAATATTCAATCATGTTTGACATGATTTTTTAGTTTTTTTTGTACAAAACGCGTTTTTTCAAAGAACGCCACTTTTGATTTTTTAAATATATTTTTGTTAAAAAAAATATGCTAAATTTAGCACTTTTTGCCGCCAGACCCATCGTGGTAAGATTTTTCTTTCTTTTTTTCTAAATTAAACAATTTTTATTCTTAGTTTTTTTTTCTAAATATAGCTGTTTCCTATGATGCAATAAGGTCCATTAAAAAATTGTATGTTTTTCAAAAAAAAAAATTCAGTGTACTATTTCAAGAGATCACAAATTGTTCAAATTATTCAAACGTCACAGAAAAGAATAAATTCATCATTAATTACTATTAAACAATGAATTAAATAACTTTTACTTTATCCTCCATTAAATAATTCTTTAAAAATAATTTAACTTAATTGGAAAACTTTTTAAGTGGGTTCATATTATATACAAAGTATTGAGTATGATAGAATTGACCATTTAAATTATTATATCATCATAGAAAACATTTTTCAATTTAGAAAAAAATAGAAAAAAAAAATCTTACCACGATGGGTCTGGTGGCAAAAAATGCTAATCATATTTTTTTCACAAAAAAAAATCAAGAACCAAAAGTGGTGAACAAATCGCGTTGTTTTACAAAAAAAACTAAAAAATCATGTCGAAGATGAACTGAATACTTTTCAAATATTGTTTTTCATAAAAAACATTTCAAAACGAAGAATTAAAAAAAATTTTAATGGGTCCATTTTTCAGGAAGTTATGAGCGTGTAAAAAAAAACGGGCGATTTTTTCAACAATTTACTACGTATTTGTGATTATATATAAAAATTTGAAAAAAAAATCACACAAACGTTTTAAGACGAAAACAATACCATATTAAAGTTTCAGCCAAATTGAAAGAGGTCGGACCGGAAAGTGGTCGATTTGGCGTGAAATGCTCCACATATAAATATATGTATATACTTGTCTCGAGGAAGAAAAATGCTCCGCGTTCCAAAGTCTCGCTCATCAATTGTCGACTAAATTGCTTGCCTGCTCGAGTTTGTTTTAACTGTGCGAATTTTTTTATTCCGGACGTGTTTATCACGATTTGCCTCCGAATAGTTACAGTCTTTGCGGAGTCAAATATTTGGAAAGAAAAAAAAGTTGAACTATCGGACGAGGAGCGAGAAATAAAAAAATTAATATATACAATAGGGTACCTATTTTTGTACGGCAGCAAATTAATAGGTACGCTGGCTTATGGTATTCAAAGGGGCTACCGTACCTATTGCTTACAGATACGGATTTTCCATGAGAAATCTCGCTAAATTGAATAATGTAATTTTTATCGACAATGATTTATCCTAAATTCAATTGGATTTATCTAAATCGGAAAAAATCAGTATCCTTCTGCATTGATTGGTAAAAAATGGGAACCTCCGCAAAGCGATCAAGAAATAAAATAATAGGTACGCTGGCTTATAGTATTTGAAGGAGCTACTGTACCTATTACTTAAAGGCACGAATTTTCCATCAAAAACCTCGCTAAATTGAATACACTGACAGAAAAATTCTTTTGATATTAACTAGATGTGTCTATATGATTTTTTTTTTGAATTTTTCGTATTGCATTCCATTATTGAAATGATTTATTTTAAATATATTTATTTATTCAAATCAAGTTCTATTTGATATCGTTTAATAACTAAATATTTTATTTATTCCCAATAAAGCTGTGAATTGATTTTATCGGGTAGTATAAGACAAAAGAGACGGAAAAATGGTACACGATTCACGACGTTGAAGTTTGCATCCTTGGGATGCAACGAACGTCAATTCCTTTTAGTTGTTTAAAAGTTTTTTTGGCCGATTTAGACTACGAAAATCATTCAAATATTTTTCCGTATTCTTATTAGAAATCTACGACCGTAATTTGCAAAAAAAAGCCTTTCGATAATAAGAAAAATTACGGGAAAAAACAATGGAAAAAAGCCATCGTTGCATTCCAACGATGCGAACTTCAACGTCATCACGATTCAGTCTCTCAAAAATCTCATGGCTTTGTTCTCATTAGAAGACTGTTGTAATATTCTGCAGTTGAGGAAAGTTTCTATACATAAATAGTCGCGCCTGGTAATAAAAAGCACGACGATACCTTTCTTTTTTTTCTCCAAATAACAGCATTGTTAGTGAACGAAAAAGAAAAATAATAATTTAACTTTTTCTCACCGCACTTTTATACTATGAATCTTCATTCCTTTCTCGTATTCATGCGATATATTTCGTTTTATCTTTATTTATTTAATTTGAATATATTTAATATTTAAGAAAAATAGCTTGAACAAATTAAAAAGAATATTTGAAATAAATCGGGTCGTAGTAGGCCAAGAAACAGAGAAAAAACCCCTTTCATTTAAATAGATCCTATTTAAATTTTTTTTTTTTTGGCAGTATATATGTCATTCTTCTCGAAAATGATTTATCCTAAATTCAAGTGAACTCATCTACGTCTGAAAAAATTAGTATCCTTCAGCATTGATTGGTAAAGAACGGGAATCTCCGTACAGCGATTTGAAGGGGCTACCATAACTATTACTTATAAGTACGGATTTTCCATAAGAATTCTCGCTAAATCGAATAAATGTTATTCTTCTCGAAAAGGATTTACCCTAAATTTAGTTGGACTCGTCCACGTTTAAAAAAAATTAATATCCTTCTCCAGCGATTGGTAAAAAACGGGAATCTCCGTAAAGCGATCAAGCACGTAACATTATACAGCGACAGCGAAGTTAAGGGGCCAGTCCACTTTGGAGCCACAAAAGAAAGGCTATTTTCGCGATTTTTTTTAAGGATTTTATAAAAGATATGAATATAAAAGTTGTTGGGCTTGATAAATAAAGTCTTGAAAAACATTTTAAAAAATTTTTTATTCATTTTTATTCATTTTTAAGTACAAAAACTATGGTTTAACGTAACGCCTCAAAAATAGGTGGGCTAGGTAGCTCCATCACAACTCGGCAACGGCTTGTCTGAAACAAAAAAATCAAAGTCCATTAGATTCAGTATGATACCAGCTGCAAAATGACCCTCGGATATAAAGTTTTATCAAAAAATAAAAAAATGGCAGATGAAAAACGAAAAAAGTAAAAAAAACGCGTTTTTTTCGCAGTTTTTCGCAAAAAAAAGAGTAAAAATAAAAATTTTAAAACGATCGAGGGTCATCTTGTTGCGAATCATGTTTACAATATGTGGTTCAAATTTCAAGAGAATCGGTTTATTGGTTTTAGAGATATGATGGAGCTAGATTTTGAAAACGTTGTTTCGAGAAAAACGCGTTTGAAGTTTATACTATGAAAAACTCTTACCTAAACTCAATCGGCAATATTGACCCAATATTGACACAATATTTCTGAATGTATGTAGTTTCGAAAACAGTAAAAAAAAATCGATTTTTTGAAATTTTCAAAGTGGACTGGCCCCTTAAGGGGTTACGTGGGTTTCGAAGCCAAAAAAGCATATTTTTTCTATTTTTTTACATATAATATATAAATTATTTTATTCAAAATGTAAAGCACACAAAAAAGCAACAATTCATCAATATTTTTTTAAAATTTCATAAAAAAATTTGGGAAATTCAGTCGGTGGGACCCGGTTTCCAGAGACCCCTCAAAAAAAAGTGTCCTCGTGGTGGTCAGGATAACTCGCGATAGCTTTATTTGAAATTAGAAAACCAAATTTTTTCTGTTAGTAGACAAGTATAGCTCGTGATTGAACGAAGGATTTAAAAAAAAAATGAAATTTGAATTTTTGGCAGTGTTGTATGCAAAATAGTTCAATTTTTGGTACAATTTACACTACGTATAGCCTTGTAAAATTAGTTGTAGTCGAAAAAAAAACCTTCGTTCAATCACTAGTCAATGCTATTTTGAAGAAGTGTGCAAAATTTCAACAAGATCGGTGCATTCGTTTTTGAGAAATCGTGTACACCGACTTCAAAAATAGTGTTTTGAGAAAAATGCGATTAAAGTTTTAAGTAGAAATAAAACGAAGAAATTTTATTTTTTTAACTTACATATAATCGTCGATTCCAGCTCCATAAAGCAAAGATCCTGCTGCAGCTGCAATGTCCAGGGCATCCTTTTGTTCCTGCCTGAGACGAATTCTTACTCCTCGAGTCCCAGTCTCAGCATTTTTCTCAGCTATGAGTATGCGATGTTCATCCTCTTTTCGCGTGTACTCGTGGCTATTTCGGCCAAGTTTTATGTCCATCCCATGCAAAAAAAAGTGACAGAACTGAAGATCCCTTCGTTGAAAGTACAAGCGGCAACTGATGCAGCAATTGCAACTATTTTGGAGCCAGCAGAAAGT
>CAWVQM010000141.1:0-16329 GCA_963932345.1 Ophion ventricosus | reverse complement strand
GACCACTTCGAAATTTTCAACTCCAATTTCGATCGAACGATGCAAGCAATTGTGATGAAATTTACCGTGTACATGCGATAATGTTGCGAGAAGAGCCTGACGGTCAACGTGTTACCAAATTTCGAAGAGAAAAAAAAAACACTTTACAGATTGTAGTTATCATAGGATGAATTGTGAATTACTAACTGATGCACAAAATTCATGGACATAACGAGACCGCGTTAGCTTTCTCGACAGTGAAAAGACACATTTTGCGAGTCGTTTTGCCTGATTTTATAGCCATGCGGTTCATAAGAAATAAGAAATAAGATTTTATAGCCATGCAGGCGAAATTTTGCCTCAATTCAAACGATATTAAGTTTGCGAAAACAAACATTTTGCCAGTTCCTTCGTATTTAGTTATTTGGTATTCTATAGATGTATGACGATATATGTCTTGGGTGAGACGAGGATCTTTTCGACTCTCCAGCCACCACATGAGTCTTTTCAACGTCTTTGCTCCTTTCATTTATCTCTCTCTCTCTCTCTCTCTCTCTCTCTCTCTCTCTATCTCTCTCTCTGTTTCTCACCCAGCGGTTCAACGTACTCGTATAATGACCACAAACGAACATGTAGCTGAAGGGAAGCCACGGGACAGAGTGAGAGAGAGAGAGAGAGAGAGAGAGAAGAGAGAGAGAAGAGAGAGAGAAGAGAGAGAAGATGTAGTAAGCAGGAGACCGAGAGGGCGCATTGAGAAACGAGTAGAGCGTCTCCCGGTGAATGCTGGACGCGGTCACGTAGGGAGGAAGAGCGCAGCGCTCGTCTTTTCTCGAAGAGATTGCGGTCTCTGTACGAAAGCGCCCGAGAAAGAGTGAGAAAGCTTTTGCAGTAGGGTACCCGAGCAGAAATTTGTTCAGGGTGAAATCCGGACCGGATCAGGCTGCCACAATAGCAAATCCGGGCCGGATCAGGCAAATTTAGTCCGGCCCTGATCAGGGATGTAAGGCTTTTGCAAATTCAGGTCCGGATCAGGCACCTTATCAGGCTCTGATCAGGCGCTTTATCAGGCCCGGATCAGGCACCTTACCAGGCTCGGATTAGGCACTATATCTGGCTCGGATCAAGCAACTTATCTGGCCCGGATCAGGTGACTCATCCAGCCTGAGACATGCGTGTCATCTGGCTCAATCATTTGATTAATTTTTTGTTTAAAAATAGATCAACATTTATTAAATTATTATCGCAGTTACACGTTATCAAGTTTACTAACGTTATTAAAAATATGAAACATATGAAAACATTTTTTTAAAGTTTACGTTTTTATTTTACTTGACTCGATCGTTTAGTTTTTGTTCCGGTTTTGGCGATGACCGTCCCAATCTTTCCGGCCAAATCTGTCCGGCGCAAATCATGCGTGCCTGATCAGGGCGCCTTATTGATACCTGATAAGGCTTCTATACGGCGCAAATATGGCGTGCCTGATCAGGGCGCCTTATTGATTCCTGATAAGGCTACTATACGGCGCAAATCAGGCGTGCCTGATCAGGGTGCCTTATTACCTGATAAGGCTTCTATACGGCGCAAATCAGGCGTGCCTGATCAGGGTGCCTTATTGATCCCTGCTCAGGCCCCTGTCTGGCTCAAATCAGGCGTACCTGATCAGGGCGCCTTATTGATCCTTGATGCGGCCCTGATGGATCCTCAGGCAGCCTGATTAGATTTCTGCTCGGGTAGGGAGGGGCATGTTGAGAGAGTTTGGAATTATCGCCCTGTAATTCCTTAAGGCCTTAGGTCACTCTAGGATTTTCCAAAAATCGAGGAGATTTCTAAAAAAAAGAGGAGGAAGGAGAGGGAGAAAGAGAGAGAGAGAGGGAGAGGGAGAGGGAGATAGAGAATCTCTCTCTCTCTCTTCCTCTCCCTCTACCTCTCCCTCTCTCTCCCTCTCTCTCTCTCTCTCTCTCTCTCTCCCTCTTCCTGTCCCTCTCCCTCTCTCTCTCTCTCTGCCTTATTCTTCATCCGTGTGCATCCCACCATTAATGCGTTGGACGTTAAGATGCGATAAAAAGAAATATCGTTGGAAAAACGTCGCGGCTACGAAACGTTCGATGAAAAAGAAGCCGATTATCGATGTTGAAGAACGAGAAGGAAGGATAGAGCGATTGAAAAGTGTGATGCGATGAAAAAGCGCCGTGTTACACGTTTATTACTATATAGCCTGGACGTCCCATCGAAAAGCGTCTCGACGATCGATCCGCGCCTAATTACGGTATCTTTTGATGACCGCCCATACCGGGATATAATCCGTCGGTATAAGAGACGGTATATAGAGAGAAGAACTGTGACGAAAGGCGCGAGCTCGTGCCAACAACCGTGAACCTCCACGGATGCGTTAAAGATAGGCGTTTTCCCCTCATCAACCACCACCTATTTCTCCCTTGGCTTACACCTTCTCCAATTCTTCCATCTTCATGGCGTACTTTTCTTTGCTACACCAATACACCGAAGATAACGCGAGAGCCCTTCAAACGCGGTTGAATGTCGCGTCTCTGCGGTTCCCTGGATTTTTGGCCAATCGCGCGCTGTATTTTCTTGCTGCTAATTTCACGGTCAAGCATGCAACTACGATCGATAATCTTGTAAAGGAAGCTTTTTTTTTTTTAACCCTTCTCCGTCTCTTGGGTGAGACAAAAAATATAATTGTTATGGGAACGACGACGATGAGACGAAGGTAAAATAAAAGGGTGGTCGAGAGAGAAAGAAAGAGAGAGAGAGAGTGATATCCATCCATAAAGTTTCCGTACATGCTGCAGAAATTAATTCATTTTAGATTATTCTACACTCTTTGATTAATATACTGATGATTATTTATAAGATTGTAAGGTTAATATATTTATTAATCTAATTTATATTATTATTTATAATAACCTCCTTTATATATTATTATAATTTAATTATATAATAATATAATTATATTAATATAATGATGATTAGTTATAGAATATAAAATAATATAATATAATTTATATTAATATAATTATATTAATATATATTTGGTTAATATATTGATGATTAGTTATAGAATTATAAGATTAATATATCTATCAACCTCATTTATATTATTATTCATAATAACCTTTTTTATATATTATTATAATTGAATTATATTTTTATTTTGTTTGTTGAATTATATATTAATATAATTATATTAATATATAATTAAATTATAATAATACATAAATGAAGTTAATAAATATATGAACCTTATAATCTTATAAATAATCATCAATATAATAATTAATTAATTCTTTTATTATTAATTATTATCAATTAATAATTATAATTATTATAATAACCTTATTTATATATTATTTGTAAGATTAATATATTGATGATTATTTATAATATAATTCATCATCGTAGAAATAATCAAATCAATAATAAAAATAACGCAAAAACGAATCGAAGAACACGGATTTCGTCAGTAAAGGAATAAACAAATCAATCAACTAGCCAAATATGTACCAAAAAAATTGCCATACGTGTAAAACAAATTTAGATTTATCTATCGTAATGTTCTTACCATAACTAACGATCGGTGGGTTCATCCTGAGTTTTCAAAACTCTCTTCAAGCGTTTTTGCATACTTGCAACCAATTTCGATGTCTCGGCGTCTGGTCAGGGCTTCGTCCTTCGAGCTCTCATCTCGTGTTCCTCGCGAGATCCAATAGAGATTTCTTAGTGTGAACACGTTGGTGTCATCTCTGCGCGATGATTCATTCGAATGGCCTCAACGCGAGATGCAGAATTTTTATCTACAATATATATATATATATATATATATATTGAACGCATCCGCACGAGAGAAGATCATCTAGACGGAAAAATGTGATGGAATTAGCGACCGTACGAAGTGCTGGTCCGTGGTCATTCGAGAATTCGACCCTGGACCGTTCGGATGAAAAAAAAAAGAAGAGAATCCAAGTCCTTGATCAAGCTGGGATTCGTAGAGAATTTCTACAGCGTGCAGATGAATATCAATATGTTTCCCGATCCTTGCGATACTGGAATTTTTATTCGATGACGGGGAATTAAGGTCTTAGATCATTCTAGGATTTTCCAAAAATCAATTTTTTTTCTTAAAAATTTACCTTAGTATCTATAAAATTATATTCCAAAAGATTATGAGTGTGAAAAATCTCTAAGTACTGGATTTTCGAATTCTAGCGCAATCCCTCTTGATTCATGTCGTGACTTTTTACTAACTTTAAACGCGTTTATCCCAAAACTACATTTTCCAAGTCGGCCGGACTCATAACTCAAATTTCAACCGATTCACTTGAAATTTTAACTGTATATTTAGAATAACATTTTATGAGGTACTACGTATGATTTTTTAAATTATATTTCATAGTTCCTTTTTTATAAACAATTTTCTGACGATTTTCTCATGGAATTTTATACTTTTTGTTTTAGAAACGCGTCATTTTGACGAAAAAACAATATATCAAAAAAATCCTACGTACTTCTATAGCTATTCTTATATACAGGGTGGACCACGCAACGTGTGCACCTCTTTTACGACCAAAATATGCGTTGCACAAAAAAATGTTTTATACAAAAGTTACATGGTTTATAAGGCTACACTATGTGGTGCATTAATTTTTTTTATACGTGGAGGCACTTCGAACATTTGAAGGTCAACTTTATTTTTTCAAATGGAATGCTATATTTTTTATAGCGTAATATTATAGAGTATCGAATTCCGAGTAAAAAAGTATAGACCTTTATTAGCCCTAGAGTTAATAGCTAACGAGTAATTTCACTTTATTACTGGAAAATTTTCTTCACGCAATATCAAGTTGGAGATTCAAATCTACTACAAATTTCTGAATGGCAGTGTTTGCATCACAGTGTTTATCAATTGGAAACACATTTACCACATCACACACACACACTTATCATGATTCACAATCTTCTCAATGATTGTAATCCAGTATTAAAGTATCCTTCGGTGAGATTGTGCGTGATTATTATCAGAAAGATAAAAGTGAAAATGAATTCTTCTAATAGTGAAAAACTTGATATGCTTTTAGTGTATTGTGAGTGTCATAGAAATGCAATAAGAGCTGAAGCTATGTATGCCGAAAGATATCCTGAACGGATTCAACCATCTCGAAGCGTATTTGAGAGAATGTGTAAATCGTGAAAAACATCAACAACACCTGAGAATATGAAACAACGTATTCGTGAAGCTTGCGTTACACCAAGTCCGGATATGATTCAGAATGCAGTTTCTTCATTACCCGAGCAGAAATCTAATCAGGCTGCCTGAGGATCCATCAGGGCCGGATCAGGGATCAATAAGGCGCCCTGATCAGGTACGCCTGTTTTGAGCCAGACAGGGGCCTGAGCAGGGATCAATAAGGCGCCCTGATCAGGCACGCCTGATTTGCGCCAGACAGGGGCCTGAGCAGGGATCAATAAGGCGCCCTGATCAGGCACGCCTGATTTGCGCCGGATAGAAGCCTTATCAGGTATCAATAAGGCGCCCTGATCAGGCACGCATGATTTGCGCCGGACAGATTGGGCCGGAAAGATTGGGACGGTCATCGCCAAAACCGGAACAAAAACTAAACGATCAAGTCAAGTAAAATAAAAACTTAAATTTAAAAAAAATGTTTTCATATGTTTCATATTTTTAATAACGTTAGTAAACTTGATAACGTGTAACTGCGATAATAATTTAATAAATGTTGATCTATTTTTAAACAAAAAATTAATCAAATGATTGAGCCAGATGACACGCATGTCTCAGGCTGGATGAGGCACCTGATCCGGGCCCGATAAGTTGCTTGATCCGAGCCAGATATAGTGCCTAATCCGAGCCTGGTAAGGTGCCTGATCCGGGCCTGATAAAGCGCCTGATCAGAGCCTGATGAGGTGCCTGATCCGGACCTGAATTTGCAAAAGCGTTACATCCCTGATCAGGGCCGGACTAAATTTGCCTGATCCGGCCCGGATTTGCTATTGTGGCAGCCTGATCCGGTCCGGATTTCACCCTGAACAAATTTCTGTCCGGGAACACCTGAGAATATGAAACAACGTATTCGTGAAGCTTGCATTACACTAAGTCCGGATATGATTCAGAATGCAGTTTCTTCATTAGTTGATAGATTGCATCTATTAAAGGACATGTCCTTTTTTTGGCTTCTAGAGTGGCCTAATGCCTTAAGGGAAGTAGTCGTAGGTTTCCTAGTAAAAATTTCCCCGATACTATTTTTACTAATTTATCAAAATAACTAATTTTCCCGTTACATAAAAAATTTAGCATCTACAAAATAAATCTATACCTCGTATGTATTTTTTTTTTTGAGCTTTTTTGAGAATAAAAAGACTCACAAACCGTTATATGAGACTGAACCGGACAGCTCCGGTCTTCTCAAACGACGAAAGATTAAAGAATCAACGGTGAGACGAGCAGGCTCGATATCCTTCGGGGATTCGTTTTTTTTTTCTTCTCATAATGAATTGCGGAATGAATCTCTTATTGCCCAAGTATTTTATGTACCTCGCGCGCGGGAATTCTTCGTGCACATAGTGCAAAAGGGGTCGAGGATAACGCTTCGGGACAATATCTTCGATGGACAAGTTTCCCCGAGTGCCGAGAGCGAGAACTCACGTTGTAATCACCGTTCCGTTCGTTGCCGTTATATGACATATACGTTTGTGAATACGATAATTGGTATTGCGGTGCGTTAGATTCAGCGGCACTTTATTCGCGCTCCGGGCATGAATTTCATAGGGTGTCGTTGCGTTCTTGTACGTTTATTGAGTGACGATATCTTCCCCTCGGTATATCCCGTAAAATTCATGCGCATTTATAATTACGGTATAATTGTATTATAAAATTTATAAATTCAATATATATATAATATTAATATTACGATACCATAATGTACTTTGTATCTTTGGACAAGTGAATGAATGAGAGAGTTCGTTTCTTTCTTACCGGTGCGCGCAACAAACCTCGATCGTTTCGTGAATTTTTTTTTTCTTCCTTCCAACCGGACGATCCGGTTGACTTCTGTGCGCTTCTGTGCTCAATACTTGCAGGTTCATATACCGGTTCATCTTCTTCTCTGCTTACAAATATATATTTTATACATCCTTATGTCTATATAAATAAATAAATATATATACAGGGTGGACCAGGCAACGTGTGCACCTCTTTTACAACCAAATATGCGTTGCACAAAAAATGTTTTATACAAAAGTTACATGGTTTGTAAGGTTACACTATGTGGTGCATTTATTTTTTTATAGGTGGAGGCGCTTCGAAGATTTGAAGGTCAACTTTATTTTTTCAAATGGAATGCTATATTTTTTATAGCGTAATATCATAGAGTATCGAATTCTGAGTAAAAAAGTATAGACCTTTGTTAGCCCTAGAGTTAATAGCTAACGAGTAATTTCACTTTATTACTTTAAAATTTTCTTCACGTAATATCAAGTTCACGTAATATCACGTAATATCAAGTAGGGCCATATCCATATTGCCTGATTTACGGGAGTAAAAAGGCACCCTTATCAGGCCACAGTAAGATAGTCTTCTTACTCCCGTACTACGGTTTCACCGATCCGGTCGGCATCCGGCACCCATCAGGCATCATTCCGGCATTCCGGACCGCAGCATGATAGCGGCCGGATCAGTGTTCAGGCTGCCTGATCAAAATTTCTAGTCGAGAAGTTTACCTTTACTTTGCTTTTTTAGAAAATTCTCTACGATTTTTTTTTTTTTGGCTCGTTACGCACTTTAGAACGTGGAAATTTTTCCGCTATTTTTTGGCCGTCGAAAATTAACTGCAAATGTTGTGGAAAGAAAAATTTCCTCGCTTTTAGTTCCATGGTAAACTTAAAAAGGATATCAAAACTCACATTTTTGTTTAGAAAGTCTCGTACGATTTTTTTTCGGTCCAATATTGGATTTTTAGCTAAAAAAGACATGTTTTCGAGAAAAAAAAAGGCAACATCGAAGAACTATAGGGTTTCAGAGGGAATGTCAAGAGGGTAAAAAGTTCCATGGATTAACACTGGAGAGACTAGAATTTTTTTAGAATTTTGTTTAAACTTTTTTTTAACCATTTTTGGTTGGAACTTTGATGAGTGGAGAGGCTCCACTTGGGAATTATGGGGTCTACCCTTATTTATGCAGACATACGTATCTACGGGATGGAATATATATATATATAGTCACCGAGGTCAAGGTAGCTCGAGTGATGGTGTCTGCGTGAACGACCCACAAAAATCTCTTTAACGGGAAACGGATCGTATATTCTTTTCGCATCTCTCTCTCTCTCTCTCTCTCTCTCTCTCTCTCTCTCCTCTCTCTCTCTCTCTCTCTCTCACCTCTTTACTTAGCGAATTCGATCGCGTCAGACTGCTCTTCCAGGTTTATACCGCCAAACACTGCTCCTGCAGGAGTTCCTGTTGGCATTGCGTTGAATCGAAATTGCACGTTCATATATATATATGTATATATATATATATATGAGCAGGATAAGAAAATATATATATATAGAAAGAGCGAATAGAAAGCACAACGTGCGAAAGCGAGAATGTTCCTGGTGTGTTTCGCCGGTAGGTGAAGAAGAAGAAGAAGAAGAAGAAGAAGAAGAAGAAGAGGAAGAGAAAGAACAAGAATGGAAGGTTGAGTGTTTTCGTGTAGCGGATTGCTCTCCGCAAGGGCTGAACGGCAACGAGGAGAAAAGAGATGAACCACCGCGAAAGTGCGAGAGAGGAAATGAGAAAAGAGCTGTGAGAGGATCACAGGATATTGCCAGGAGGAGCTATCTTTCTCTCTCACTCTCTCTTCATTTTTCTTTTTAAGATGGCAAAGTGTGTGTGTGTGAGAGCGAGAGAGAGAGAGAGGGAGGGAGCGAGATTTTTCTCTCAGCATCCCGCGCATTGCAACAGCTCAACTCGTCGAGGCAAAGAAGACCAAGAAAAGAACAAGCAAGCGAGAGAGAGAGAGAGAGAGAGAGAGAGAGAGAGAGAGAGAGAGAGAGCGCTCTGAAAGAGAGTGGAGATGCTGGTAAGGGCCGATGGACCACCTAGCGTCCCTGATCTGATCTTTCTGCAACGCTCGTTCGTGCGTCCGTCTCGTGTCCCGTCCTTTCGTTCGTTCATTCCTCCATTCGTCGAGGATCGGTTCAGAACTCTTTTTTTTCTCCCTATCTCTCTCTCTCACAAGCTCTTTCTCTCTCTCTCTCTCTCTCTCTCTCTCTCTCTCTTTAACTGGCCTTCCTGCAAAGTTCCCGGTTCCCCTTTTCGCGAGAGAGAGATTGTGCTCTCTCCCTCTCTCTCTCTTCTCTCTCTCTCTCGCTCTCTCTCTGCCTTCCTCTTAGGCCCCGATCCCGGCTGTTCCCATCAATAACGCTTGTAATATCTAATTAATCACAAATTATCTGGACCCCTTGGTTGGAAAGCCTGGAGAAAAGTGCCTCGTGGCTTCGGGGGGCGGGGGGGGGGGGGGGGGGGGGCACCATTATTGTGCACTATGTACAAGTTTAATGTATGAAACAATGTGCAATGCTATAGCAACAACGTGTGTTCACGTACTGAGGTAAGATTGATGTATTGGAGATTTCGTGACGGCTCTCGAACAACTTTTAATATTCAGACTGCATGACTCAACTTTGTTCTATTATTCGCGGTTCGTTGGCGAATCGACAGAGCATATTTGCGGTGCTCTTTTATAGAGTAAGGAGGGAAATGGCGAGTAAGTTTGGATATTATCCATTCTGTAATTTCTTAACAGTCTGCCGTATAAAAATGAAATCTTTGGTCAATAGGAAATTAATCTGGGGGGGGGGGGGGGGGATGTCCGTAGACGAAATTCCTGTTATCCTTATTGTTTTACAGATAATCGCTCTCAAATGACTAAAGCCATATTTGCTCAAGCTGGCCCGATAGTGGGCTAAGTTGATGCGTTACCATTTTAAAATACACGGAGGCAGTTCTGGTAATGCCATCTGTTGGAAAATATCGAAAAAATCCCTTAAAATGATGCACACACACACACCTAATAATAATACACGGAGAGAATTGAATGTTAAAAATTACCGTGCAGAGACAGTAGCCAGATGACAACCCTGAAACTTCGCTTATTATTACTGAGTAAACACACAGATTTTCACGAAAATAAAATAAAATTTCTTCTTCAGATAGAAAATTTTACCAGATTTTCTAGTAAATTTTCATGTGTAACAAAGTACGCGAAACTTAAATTTAGAAAAATATATAATATCAGCGAAATTTTACTGTGCATTTTATTATTTTATGCCTTTGAAAAATGTCTATAAAAAACGTATCGTCTTTATAACAGTTATTTTAAGATTTATTATAAAATTTAATGAGTGTTATAGGAAAATGTATTGTGCTCTCGGTAAAAATTATCGTGCGCTCTACCTTCTTGTATAGTAAAATTTTAGCTACGTGTTTGAAATTTTCTGTAACGTGAGTTAAAAAAAAAACTTGTCGCATACGAATTATTATGCTTTTCTCACTTGTCGCCACATTGAAATATATCACGGTAATTTTCACCGTGAAATTCACGACAAAAATTACTTTTTAATTCTCTCCGTGTCTATAAGCTATAAAGCAGATGCGAACACGAGTTAGAGTCTGGCGATTATATTGTGGAATGTTCGATATTCACACCTATCATATCACGATCCACAAAGTTTTGTACCTTTTGCGATCCCCTGGATCATATACGTTCTCGCGCGGGCACTCGAGAATACAATGTAACATCGGAGGTCAGAGTTAAATTATCAGCGAACCCTCGTCGTTGAATTTCTGTCAATCGTGCTTGAGATTATTCGCATTATAAATGATACTTGACTGGAAGAGAGAGAGAGAGAGAGAGAGAGAGAGAGAGAGAGAGAAGAGAGAGAGAGAGAGAGAGAGGAGAGAGAGAAAGAGAGAGAGAGAGAGAGAGAGAGAGAGAGAGAGAGAGAGAGAGAAAGGAGGAAAGAGCGAATGACAGACAGAAGAGGAGAGCGAGGAAGGGGACGAAAGATTCGCGGCAGATATCAAGATGAGTGTCGATTATAAGGATCAATCGTGCTGTAGTCAATAATTCTCTCAACAATAATGACACTCGTAGCTAATTCTTATCTCTTTCTTCTTTCTGTCCTTTCATTTTCATTCTTTCTTTACTCCTTTGTCATTTTTTTTTTATTTTTTTAATTTGTCTCTACTCAGATATTACAGAGTCTCCCTGGGGGTAATTATTGTGTTTAACCGGTGCCATTGTGTCAAATTGGCCGTCGCAAGCAGCTCGAATTATTCGATGCTGGCACTGACATGCGAACACACATGTATATACGCGGATAGACGTCAATGAGAGGCTGCCGATCCAAACGCTCATTCCGATTTCACAGTTGTAAGAAAGAGAAAGAGAGAGAGAGAGAGAGAGAGAGAGAGGGAGGGAGGGAGGGAGAGAGAGAGTAAGAGGAAGAGAGATGGAGAAACACAGAAGGGCGGAGGGAGACGAAGAGAGGTAGAATGATAGAGATTCATTGCGGTCCTTGTGGCCTCTTTGACCAACGACCAATGGGAAGTCTCTTTCATATACGTAAGAGACGCTCTTTCTCGCCTTTCAAACCTTGACTGAGAACAATAAAAAAAGAAAAGCATTTCTATCCAGTATTCTATCGTTACTGTCCGATAAGAATTCGCCTCTCGAAAAATGCATTCCGGCAAAGTGCTGCTCATTAGTTCATTCCACTAAACTTCTCGGCAATTGCCCATCTCCTAAAAAGAAAAATCTTAGCAAGTGTACTCCACATTTGCAATTGCTTGGTTCACTGTTCATTTGGCGTATGGAAAGTATTACAAATAATAGACGAAGGGTAAAAAAATTCACTGTGCTTTCTTTTTTTATTAGGTGTACAACTTTGCGTCCGCCGTTCATCGATAGATGGCTGCAGCGGTAAGTGCTGGTCGAAATAGGCAGATAAAAAATGTCACCTACAGTAAACTTGGACATCTGTCAATATAACGACAGCACCGTATTAATGAATTTCTGTTTGCATCGTAAATTTATTCTCGATCGAAGATATATCAGTATTCGAGCCAAATGCTCGTCATTTGCGGGAAGTTATGATTTTCTGTTTCCATTTGAAGAAAACTGCGGCTTAGGAGCATCGAATGCTCTCAAGTACTTACGGTGAGTCTGTTCTTAGTGAAAGAACACGGAGTGAGTAGTTTCAGCGCTTCAAGAGCTGGCGATTTTGACGTTGAGGACCGGCATGGCGGTGGAAGAGTTTTTCGAGATGGTATCCAACAATTGCCGAAAAGATGGGAAAAAGTAGCTAGCGACCGACAGTACTTTGAATCATGAATAGGCTATGATTTTTTAAGAATGAAGCCTCAAATTTTGGGGAAAAAAAAAAACGGCGGAAGCAAAGTTGTACACCTAATAAATGACGCGTTGAACAGAGTCTAATTGCTAATGAGCAATCAATTTTTGCAGGATTTCGGTGATTGTAAAAATAAAGGAGATTTCATTTTTATCGAGGTGTGCGACATGATTTAAGCGATTTCTTGTTTAAAAAAATTTTTTTTTTCGTATCTCGTCTCGACAGGACGTTAATTCTCTTTGAATAAATTCGCGATCGATAAATTTCATACTTTTCGGTCATTCGTTTATATCTGTTATACGTGAAGCAACGATATCTCTTTCCGTCTTTTCTTCTCTCTCTCTCTCTCTCTCTCTCTCTCTCTCTCTCTCTCTCTCTCTCTCTCCCGTTCTTCTCGGGTGCCAAACTCTGTTATTCATTCCCGGCATGCGGAATTAAGCCGTAGATATGATTCGTCCCGGTGCGTGATTTTACCGCGAGAGAACGACCACAGTACCTTCTTTAAGCCGACAATTATGAATTGCCTCTCTCTCTCTCTCTCTCTCTCTCAGTCTGTCTACCTATGCGTACACACACACACACATATACATATATATATGCTGTTGTGTACAGTAATGATTACCATACCCGGATTAGTACAGCTGGACCTGCACGCGGGGGAGAATGGAAAAGAGCAGGAGAATCATAAAGAGAATTTGAACCATCCGCTAACAGGAAATCATACAAAGAAGCGCAGTACACGATGAATATATTACGTGTCACTCTCGAAGAAACGTGTAATTTGTGGCTTATTAGCGGCAAATTCACGCCACTCGCTCTCACCCATTGGTATACATTAGAACGTTATAATTGGAAATTGAAGTGCGATGATGTCGCTTGCACGCCATATTTAGGAGAAGGTGGGGGCACGGTGTGTCACTTTTTTTTCTATCGAATTTTTACTCTTACCAAAGTAGTCTGATTGGAAAGACAAAAAGGTCATATAACGATTTTTCTACACCTTTGAACGTACAATAAAGCCTAGCATATTTTTTGTAAAAAGATTAAAAATCCTAAAGTATTGGGTTCGAAAAAAAAAATTGGCCGGATTGGCTTATTGTGGCCCCACGGGTGGGGTACAATGAGCCAATAAAAACGAGATCAAAATCTCCACAACGAAAATTGATTTGAGCGAAGTACGTTTCGTTTCATCGTTGCTCTAACAATGAGGTGATCATTAATGGAGAACTCGAATCTATAAGTAGCCTTTGGAAGGTTCGGGCCGGAGGGAGTGGGCTATTCAAACTGAGGTCATCGAGTGTCCTAGAACACCGGAAGGATGGGTTTTTCTCCTCTTCCTATTTCACGAGACCCGACAGATAATTCGTTATCAATTATTCTCGGACACACGCGAGCCAATTAGCGTTATCAATTAAACGTTTGGTCCGCGCGTTATCGACGATTCTCGGCGTTGGTTCAAAGATTTATTTTTGTACGATACGCTAGTACTTTACACTCGTTATTTGTTTTCTTTTTTTTTTTTGCGCTTAATCCACACAAATCGAAATGTATAGTGGGTTAAAAAAAATTACAATATACGTCAATTTGTTTGTTTTTTTTTTCTTCATTAACTGGATTCGTCACGAGTGAGCAAATTCGCGAGATTGTTGGAGCAGGAACTTGACTCTGGCTCTTGTGGAGCTCGCATGAAAATAGGTATAAAGGTAAAACGAAAGATCTGCGATGAGAAGAAGAATATAAGAAAAGTTGATCCGGATAGAGGAAACATCCGCTGCTGTTGCTTTTTCGCACCGAGAGTCAAGGTCTCCGGCATCTCGTTAAATCATCAAACTCACGCAAGTACGCGAAGAACACGGAGTATCGCTTATGTGCGATTTGTACAACTCGGTAGTACTTATTTCGCATGGTGTTGTCTCGTATAACGATCGCGATATCGTATCACTTCATCAATATAACGAGCCAACGAACTTTTCGTTCCGCGCGCACGAGCAACCAACTTGTTCTTCACGTGTGTGTCAATAACGAGTACTGTGCGTATCACACTTTGCTTCCTCGATGATTTTTTTTTTTTTTTTTTTTTCACGATTATGGAGAACACAGTTGAGTCCAAGGGCAGAAAGATCGGACAGATAATTCAAAAGATTATGTCCAACAGGTATTAATAATCGTCTTGGAACACGGAAGAAAAAATGAACCAAAAGATTATTGTCACGTTGTGTTACATTTAAGGAATTGCGCCAATTTGGCACTCGGCAAAATACACGATTAGACGTTTTGATCAGGCAGCCTGAACACTGATCCGGCCGCTATCATGCTGCGGTCTGGAATGAAGTAACGAGGCACGCCTGATCGGTGCCGGATGCCAGCCGGATCGGTGAAAACGTAGTACGGGAGTAAGAAGGCTAACTCACTGCGGTCTGATCAAGGTGCCTTTTTACTCCCGTATATCAGGCAATACGGATATGGCCCTAATAGGGCTTGACCTGATAAGGCCCTATTGGGACTTGCCTTACAACTGCCTCAGCATTCCATCAACGCACATAACCTCCTATATCCTACTCTACCCTACCCTATTTTTTGATACTACGTAACACTAAATCAAAGCTCTCATAATGCACCTTAAGGCCTTAGGCCACTCGAGAATTTTCCGAAAATCGATTTTTTTTTGTTAAATATTTACCTCAGTATCTATAAAATTATATTTGAAAAGATTATGGGTGTGAAAAATCTCAAAGTACTCGATTTTCGAATTCTAGCGCAACCCCACTTCACTCATGTCGTGACTTTCTACTAACTTTAAACGCGTTTGTCTCAAAATTACATTTTTCAAGTCGGCCGGACTCGTAACTCAAAATTTCAACCAATTCACTTGAAATTTTAACTGTATATTTAGAATTACATTTTCTGAGGCACTACGTAGGATTTTTTTTATTATATTGCATAGTTCCTTTTTTATAAACAATTTTCTGACGATTTTCTCATGGCCTAAGGCCTTAAACCTAGTATCATTTTTTATCCTCTTCTTCTCTCGAAGAAAAAAATGTATTTGATAGAACACTCTATCGGTAAGTCTTTAATTAGTGGTATGAACCGAAACGAACATATGGAACAATTGTAATCATTAAAAAATTATGGGAAAAATCTCACGTGCGGAGGAAGGGGCGTGCCTCCACATCTCACCAAATCTCACCAGGAGGCAGAATGGGCCTCAAATTAAATAAAAAAACACCTTACGTAATTAACGAACGTCCGCTTATAAAAAAATTACAAGTAACCAGAAAATCTACATTTTAAGCAAAGTTTACTTACGTTTTTTTCTTTCACTTTACTAAAAGGAAATACTTCTTGCCGCCTTTGGCCAGACAATTTGACAAACTGCAAACAAATTAAATGCAATTGCTTGGCGATATTATTTTTTATCATTTATCACAATATTATAACCACAATCACAGAGGCCTTTGACAGAGCCGACAAGAGTACAAATGCTACGCGGTGCTAGTGTTGGAGCACGGAGCCAATATACGGTGCATTGACTCGTTGACTCCCCGAATAATTCGAGAAAAAAACTCGACCGAGACACGACGAGGCGGGAGGGGGCGGGGGAGGGGAAGGGATCTTGGAAATCGGCTCCGCAGCTTGTGGTCAGTAATTTTTTTTTTTTTAAATGCAATGTCGATCTCACGATTGTATATCTCATCGTGTCGTCGAACTTGGCCGGTTTCTAAAGCATGTACACGGCAATCGATTTTTATATCACGTCTCGAAGAGTATCGGTGAAATGAAAAAAAAAAAAAAAAAAGAAAAAAAGAAAAAAAAATCATCCGTGCAAAAAGGCATGGTTAATCGAATAATTGACACGCTTCCGCGGTGGATATATTCCGCTACGAACTCGAGCTGAGAAACGTTTAGACGAGTAGCGAGCGTG
>CAWVQM010000137.1:0-15660 GCA_963932345.1 Ophion ventricosus | reverse complement strand
GTATAGACTACAATTGATTCGTTTGAGCCGTGCATTACGAGAAAAACGGCCGGAATACGAGCAAAGACATGACAAAGTTATTCTTCTGCATGACAACGCTCGGCCTCATGTCGCAAAAGTCGTAAAAAAAATATTTGGAAACGCTCAAATAGGATATTTTACCACACCCGCCGTATTCTCCGGACATTGCTCCTTCTGATTACTGGTTGTTCCGACAGATGCAGCAGGATTTAGCAGGTCACCGGTTTACTTCTTTCGCAGAAATCGAAAATTGCCTCAAAACTTGGATCGCCTCAAAAGACGAGACTTTTTGTTCGAGATGGAATTCGAAAATTGCCTGAGAGGTGGGCAAAAGTAGTAGCCAGCGATGGACAATACGTTGATTAATCTATTCATACCTTTTATTTTGAAATAAATGGATTTTTTACACCAAAAAAACGGACCGAATTAATTTGTACTCCCAATATTATGCACGTAATTAACTATACAAAATTATTTTTTCACAGCGTTACATGTCAGAATGGCGCCTGTGCAGCATTTTTCCGATGACGACTTTATTTCTGGAAGGTCAACGGCCAGACCAACAGCTCCTATAATTTTTCAGTTATGATGAGACACTAAAGTTTTTTCGATTATATATAAGAATACCTATAGAAGTACGTAGGATTTTTTTTATATATTGGTTTTTGTCAAAATGGCGCATTTATACAACAAAAAGTATAAAATGCCATGAGAAAATCGTTAGAAAATTATTTATAAAAAAGGAATTATGCAATATAATAAAAAAAATCCTACGTAGTGCCTCGGAAAATGTAATTCTAAATATACATTTAAAATTTCAAGTGAATCGGTTGAAATTTGTTTGAGTTATGAGTCCGGCCGACTTCAAAAATGTAGTTTTGAGATAAACGCGTTTAAAGTTAGTAGAAAGTCACGGCACGAATCAAGAGGAGTTGCGTTAGAATTCGAAAATCGAGTACTTAGAAATTTTTCACACCCATAATCTTTTGGAATATAATTTTATAGGTACTAAAGTACATTTTTAACAAAAAAGAAATCGATTTTTGGAAAATCCTACAGTACCCTAAGGCCTTAATCAACTCATTCTGTGTGGGATTCTAAAGGCGTCAAGTTAAATTTAAACCGAGCTATTTAAAAAAAAATAACAGTTCGGAAGAAATAATTGACTTGCAAGAAGATGTTTCCTTGAAAATATACAAATCTGCACCCACTGAAGAATTTTCGGGTAAACATGTTTCAGAAAAGAATGCAAATTGCAAAAAAAAAAAAAACTGGCTCTCAACCTGCCACCCCTCCAATTCCCACGTTCCAAGTGTTGCCAGATCGAACGCTACGTTGCCAGTCTCATTACTTAATTTACCCACCATGCAGATGAGCATGTGAAAAAAAACGTCTATGTGCAGGTCTTCCGTGACCAGCGGAACCTATCAATTGCAAAAAAAAAACATCTTCATGGTCGATCCGTCCACTTGGCTTTCAAATTAAATGAGTACCCGGTACATCAGCATCAAGCTATGAGAATAGCCACGGAGATAAAGCGGAATGTAATCACATTGCAAATATGCTGGCAAATTGAACGTTGTCATTGTCGGGTGACGATCAAAGAGCCTCGTAATTGAAAGCTGTGATGAAGAGCGGAGAGAGTACAGCCGGAGGCTAGCTGCCACATCAAAGTGAGAGTAGAACAAGACGGGGCACTTTGCATACATAGCCATGTAATGGTAACGAGAACTAGCCACACCGACGTGACTGGAGCCCACCTCGGTAGGATCACTTTTATGAATCTAGTCTGGAATGTCTCCATGGACGATGAGGCTTCCCATTTGATAAGAGCCTTAGGCATCTGTTAATCCGGTGAGAAAGTTGGATATTCGTGGTGACGGATCTCGTCATCACGGTTGGAGCAGCGTCCGATAAAGTCGATATTCGAATAGTGGAAAATTGATGATTGTGACATCAATTGAGGTTGTGAATGATGATGGTCCTTTTGTTACGTGCACAGCAAGATAATTTCTATTGTCGAGAGGCTCCTATTTAAATCGAACATCGCACGTGTGACGTTGGCTAGGCTTTCAAAATCTAGGAACATCATCCTCCAGGAATCAGATAGGGTCAAAGTGGGAACACTGAACCTTTTCTGTTTATCAGAAGTGGACACGTTAATAGACTGCCGGCCAAAAGTTTCGATACACTAGTCGAAATTTTCTACCGCACTAAAAGTTAGATAGCGCACGCAAAAATTAAAATAATTGAATTTCCCAAGTGGCGTTTTAAGGAGGACAAATATACCTTTATTTTGCTTTTTTAGAAAATTCTTTACGATTTTTTTTCGCCTTGGAACGCACTTTTGAACGTGGCCATTTTTTGGCTATTTTTTCGTCATCGAAAATTAACTGCAAAGTTCGTGGAAATTTTTTTCCTCCATTTTTTCCATGGTAAAATTTTAAAAAAATATTAACACCTACATTTTTTATTTTTTATGAAATCTCGGATCGTTTTTTTTCGCCCCAGTATTGCATTTTTAGCTAAAAACAAACATGTTTTAGAAAAAAAGGCGTCATCGAAGAACTATAGGGTTTCAGAGGAAATGTCAAGAGGGTAGAAAGTTGCATGGCTTCACACTGGAGAAGCTAGAATCTTTTCAGAATTTGTTTTGGACATTTTTTGTTTACCATTTTTTTTTTGAAACTTTGATAAGTGGAGAGGCTGTACTTGGGAATTATTGAGTCTATAACAATATATTAAGATAGGAAATTTGCTTACATTTATATTTTTAATTAACTGCATTTTTTTTAGATTTTTTTTTAATTTTTGAAAATAAAAATGAAAAAATTAAAATCGAAAAAAATTGTAGTTAATTAAAAATAAAAATGTTAACAAATTTTCGTTTTTAATATATTGTCCTAGATCCTATAATTCCCAAGTAGAGCCTCTCCACTCATCAGTGTTCCAATCAAAAATGGTGAAAAAAATTCTCAAAAAATTTTAGCCACTCCAGTGTGAACCTATGCAACTTTTTACCCTCTTGACATTTCCTCTGAAATCCTATACTTCTTTGATGACGCCTTTTTTTCTAAAACATGTCTTTTATAGCTAAAAATGCGACACTGGGGGGGAAAAAAATCGTACGAGGCCTTGTAACAAAAAAAATGTTGGTTTTTTATAAAAATTATCAAATTATAAAAATTATCAACGTTTGGGTTACCAATGACACTCTTCATTCAATTGGAACATGCAATTATTGTCATCTGTCAGCAGCAGAATCTTGCAAGACGTTGATGCACCACAATTTTCCGCACGGTGACGTTTCGCGAATGGAACACCTCTGGATTACGACTCACCGAAGGATGTCGCTTTTGCAATATGACGTTTCTCCATTCCGACCGCCTCCCAGCATCCATGATAACTTCCAACCAAAAGATCCAACAATATTCCAATCCAATCCAACCAATTCCAAGGTGGAACCAATCCGAAGTTGTTTTTACGTTTGGGTTTGTTTGGTTGTTGCCAGCCAGTGGACTTACTTCGAATTTGATGGCGTGGAATGGACCTGTCGGCGTCCCGCCGATTCCATTTTGCTCGCACATGTGTTGATGCTGCTACAGGGGGAATGTTCGCAGCGTACATAGATATCTATGATGCTGTGCGGTATAGACCATCCTGGTATCTCGTATGGCGAATATAATGCGTGAGCACGGGCTTGTGCAGGATGCTCTAGGATGTAGTCTATATGAGCACTTCCTCCAGTCGTGTCCGCCAGTGGCCACGTCTGTCCGTTTCGATCAGAGAAAGAGAGAGAGAGAGAGAGAGAGAGAAAGAGAGAGAGAGAGAGAGAGAGAGAGAGAGAGAGAGAGAGAGAGAGAGAGAGAGAGAGAGAGAGAAGAGTTTGCGACACGCACCCCATAGCACAATGCCCGTCCAACACATACATACGTAGAGTTTCTTGCATAATGCGCGGCACAACATGTTGGGGGAGGCGAACGAGCAAGAAAGACGAAGAGAGAGGAAGATAGTGACGGAGGGAATTGCCGAGCTCTGCGTCCTTCAACCACAGACGCACTCGTAAAGTGTATGATCGATTTGTCGATCGATGTTTCCGCGTATAACCCTCGAACGTTATGCAATATTAACGACGAAGAGAGAGAGAGAGAGAGAGAGAGAGAGAGAGAGAGAGAGAGAGAGAGAGAGAGAGAGGATGTTCCGTTGCGTCTCGCCATTCACAGCCACTCATGTTCATCGTGCTCTCTTTGCGAAGCCGCACGCGCGCCCCTTCGCTTCCGGCGAACCGATCGTACCGTTCAACGAAAACCAGTCAAATTACCGTATCCTGAATCCATAAATTTAGAGGTGAGTTGGTCCAGCTCGGGTATCAGATTTAATCAGCATCGATCATCGAGCTCAGCCTCCAATGTAGCATCCAATGAGACAACACGTAGAAAGAAACCGGTTTGATTGCATTACTGGTCGAGGGTCGCAATTATTGTTTTTATATCTTCAAAGGTTTCTTGATATTTCGTTCTTTTTCTAGGTTTTATGGTGGTAATTTTGGTAATGAGGTTTGTAGGTGATTCCAGTTGTTAAACTCTGTTTGTATATTTGAGATTGACACGTCAAGAGATATCTATCGATACGTCGTTTGGCGATATCTGGAAGAGTATTTTTGGAATGACACTTTGTGGGCAAGTGGACAACCAAGACAAATGAACCAGGCATTATTGATGGGCTGATAACAAGGTCTCATCCAAGGGTTCCATTTTTTTATCACTCGAGAGGTACAGAATCCTAAATATGGACTTGATTAATTGTTAATCTAGATGTCTAATTGTCATTGGCCTACATAAAAAAGGGAATAATTAGGATCCTACTTAAGGACCCACTAGATAATCGAGACATACCAATCAGGCAATCTAGATATGTTGACAACGAAGCCTCATCCGAGGGTTCCATTTTTTTAATTTCTTTAGTACGGAACTCTAATTATTGATTTAATTAATTGTAAATCTAGAGTCCTAGATGTCATTCACCTATATCAAAAAGAGCATGTTCAGGATTCTACATTTTGATCGACTAGGTGAGCTGGATAGACCAACCAGACAATCTAAACGGGCTGACAACGAAGCTTTATCCGAGGGTTCCATTTTTTTATTTCTCTAGTACGGAACTCTGAACATGGACTTGACTAATTGTGAATCTAGATGGCTAGATATCGTTGGCCTATAAAAAAGGGAATATTTAAGATCTTACTTTACGACCCACTACGTAATCCAGGAAAACCAACCAGGCAATCTAGTTAGGCTGACAACGAAGCCTCATCTAAGGATTCCATTTTTTATTTCTTCAGTACAGAGCTCCAAACATTAATTTGACTAATTGTGAATCTAGATGTCTAGATGTCATTGGCCTATATAAAAAAGGAGACGTTCAGAATCCTACTTTTTGACCAACTAGGTCATCTAAACAGACCAATCAAACAATCTAGAAGGGCTGGCAAGGAAGCTTCATCTAACGATTCCATTTTTTACTTTTTGAGGCACGGAACCCTAAGCATGGCACTTGACTCGTTGTAAATCTTGATGTCCCGGTGCGGATAATTCGCAGGACATACTTAATACAATTCGAGGCCTTCAAGGGATTATTTGTCGATTCCATAGTAGGGTTTTCTGTAAAAGAGCCGGACCGTGTTCCTATTAGGGAATGATAGGGTCGGTAGGTTGACTAAAACTATCGTCTAAGTGCGGAGATCAAGTAAAGGCCTTTAAGGGGTGTAGCTGCTACAGGGAACTTTGCTATTTTAGGGAAAAATCAGTATAAATTACTTGAATAAAGAATTTGTGGCATAATAATTACCGAGTCCCATCAAATATAATAAATAAACTATGCGTTTATTAGACGAACTGTGATGCCTTGAACCAACACGCATGCAGTACGTTCATTCGAACAACACGGAATCAAACGTGTCAAAATATGTGACAGAATTCTAAGTTTCAAATCTATTGAAATAACACATTTCTTTTTCACAGTGCACACACACACACACACACACGTACGCAATAATTTGTTACGAGAAATCGTTGATGCAATTTTGGAAGGCCCTGCTTATTTTGCCTTCAATGGCCCGCGGTAGCAAAGTGTGACCAGCCACTGATGGTCCATGTGAGGCTTTCCAGACTAGAGCCTTACCCGGTACCTTTTTTTACAGGTACCAAACTATTTTCCCTTATTCTAGATGGTTCAAAGAATCTCTTAAGTCAATAAAAAAAATTGATTTTTTGAAAATTCTAGTGGTGTCATCCCTTAGGCGTTTAATTTTTTATCTTTCAGGGTACGGAATCAACCAAAATGTCATTGGCCTACGTCGACAGTCATGTTTAGGATTCTACTTTAGAATCAACTACCTAATTTAGGCGGATCACTCCAGCAAACAAATAGTCCACACTGACAAGTCTCGTCACAAGAATTCCATTTTTTGCTTTTCGCAATACGGAAGTCTAAAATGCTGATCGTTCAGATTCGTCAAGCCGGATAAAAATGTCAACATGGATCGACTGACATTACATTTGCTCGTCCGAGCCATTAGCGGACTACTATCACCCAATGAAGGTGGTCTTCCTGTAATCATCGAAAAAAAAGTGCTGAAAATTTAGTTTCGCATTCGTTTGAGCTAACCTTACGAAGAGGAGAGTTATGCTCGGGCGATAGGGTTACGTACATAGGTGTTTAATGTCGTCCATAATGGTATGTTTAGCGAGCGAAGTGTATGGACAACGTTGATGCCACGTATATTGTACCTATGTGTATCGTGTATTACAGCTTATATATATATATATATATACGGGGTCCATTGTATGCAAGACCAATTTGACGATCGATGCGCCTTTCCTCTTATAAGCCCCGGTTTCCCCCAGCCCGCGTTTCCCCCACCTCCGCCCACACGACTTTATGAAATATTAACGAGCCTCCCGTCTGGCCATTCATGTCCGTACGTACATACACGTGTACATAAATAGACAGGCCGATAACGCTCCTTGATTTATTTTGAGGCGATTATGCGGAAAAAATCGCGAAAAACCGAATTTGATGGTTAATTTTTTTTTTTTTTTTTGCATTTTGCCGCGCAATCTCCGGGCTCGGTTAGGAGAATACTCGGATGGGTGACAGCTGCGCTGAGCTGCGCCCTCGCGCTCTCACAGTTTTGCAGCTTTTCCGATGGTGAATGCGACGAGTTTTCTTCAGTTTCCCTGTGCCCTCGTGCACATACCGCTTGGTGCGTGCGTTGGAAGGAAGTATGGGCAAAACTCTGGGGTGGATATCCGAATGGAGATGAGGAAGTGACAAGTGTGAGATAAATTTAAAGGGTGGCAATTGGATTTGAGCTACGATTCGAAAGAATCGTTCACGCTCGAGGAAGTGCTCTGTAAAAAGGACGCGAAACAATACGGATGGGAAGAAAATGGAAATAAAAGGCCTTGAAAAATGTGGTCGGATTTCGCATTGTTAAATATCTATTGCTCCAAACGCTTGCATATATTAGGTGTTGGAATTAATTCGTAGCGTTTAAGAGATGGCGTAGGTAGTACAGTATTTCGTTGTTACCGACAGTAATGTATTCATCGTGAAACAGCTATCATTGAATGTCATTTGCTGTACATAACCTCTTTTTGAATCGTAAATAACAATACATTCTAATTTATTGAATATTTCAACATTTGTGCCGAATAAAGTGTTTTTTCGGGGAGTTTTACTTCGTTACTTTAATATGAACAAAAGTGCTGCTGAAGCTAATCGTATTTTAGTGGAAGTGTATGGTGAACATGCTCTAGCTGAGCAAACGTGTCGGAAGTGGTTTGCACGTTCTAAAGCTGATGATTTCGACTTGAATGACAAGGAGCGACCTGGCCAGCCGAAAAAATTTGAAGATAATGAGTTGGACGCATTGCTCAATGAAGACTCATCTCAAACACTTCTTAAAACTTTGGGCATAATCCAGGAGGAAGGACATTGGGTCCCATATGAATTGAAAGCACGGGACATTGAGAGGCGTCTTTTGACATGTGAACTGCTGCTTCAACGGGAGAAATGAAAAGGTTTTTTTGCATCGAATCGTCACTGGTGATGAAAAATGGATCCATTACGACAATCCGAAGCGCGGAAAGTCATGGGTTAAGCCCGGCCAACCATCAACATCAGTGGCAAAGCCAAATATCCATGGGTCTAAGCTCCTGCTCTGCATTTGGTTGGATCAGAGGGGTGTGATTTATTATGAACTGCTGAAACCGAATGAAACCATAACTGGGGATCGCTACCGACTGCAATTGATGCGCTTGAGCCGTGCGTTGAAAGAAAAACGGCCGGGATACTCCGAAAGACACGACAAAGTCATTTTGCTGCACGACAATGCTCGTCCGCACGTCGCAAAACCGGTACAAACATATCTGGAAACACTTAAATGGGAAGTCCTATCCCACCCGCCTTATTCTCCAGATATCGCTCCTTCCGATTACCATTTGTTTCGTTCGATGGCTCATAGCCTGTCTGAGCAGAAGTTCGCTTCTTACGAAGATTGTCAAAAATGGGTCGATTCGTGGATTGCATCTAAAGACGAGGCGTTCTTCCGACACGGTATTCGTACCCTGCCCGAAAGATGCTCAAAAGTAGTAGAAAGCGATGGGCAATACTTTCATTAATGTATTTTTTTATTTTCATTTAAAATAAATATTTTTTTTTCATTAAAAAACGCTAAGAATTAATTCCGAGTCCTAATATATACATATTTATATACACATATATATATATATATATATACACTACCGGCGAAAACATTCCGGACAAATTTTTTAAAAAATTCCGGAACGATTTTTTATGCCATTCCGTCGATAGTTGACATAAATGAATTAATAAACTGCAGTTTGAAGTGGAGGAATTCACATTCATTCCATTTTTTTTGATCATTTTTTTACCATCTTTACGACTGGTACCCTTTTTCGAAAAGGACTATTTTTCGCCGTTTTTTGGTTCCTTTTCTGGTGGAGCCCGTTTACAGACAAACATTTTGTTATGCATTTGTTTGACCGGAATCATAAGGGGGGAAGCTCAAGCTTCAATTTTGTTTTTTTTTAAAGCTTCGTACGATTTGTTTTGTCTAAAGATATTTTGATTAAAAAAAAAACATACAATTTTAAAAACAACGTGTAACGCGAAAACGACAAGGATTCAAGGAAAACCTCAAGATAGTAAAAAGTTGAATCGGTTTTCGTTGAGTTGTCGAGAATTTTTTCAGATTTTTTTTTCGAAATTTTTTTTCACCTATTTTCGGTAAAAAAATCAGATGATTTAACTACGGTAACTCGAGCAAAAAATGTTGAAAAAAATCTGAAATAATACTATTACGTTGAAAATAGAAAAATAAAATTTTTTCCTCTCTTTAAATTTCACCACAAACCCCTTAGTTCTCGAGTCACGGTAATTAAATTATCTGATTTTTTACCGAAAAAAGGTGAAAAAAAAAAATTTCGAAAAAAAAATCTACAAAAATTCTCACGAACTCATCGAAAACTGATTCAACTTATTGCTATGTTGAGCTTTTCCTTGAATCCTTGTCGTTTTGTCGTTACATGTTATTTTTCAAATTGTCGCATTTTTTTTTAATGAAAATATCTTTAAAAAAAATCGTACGAAGCATTAAAAAAAAAAAAAAAAATTTGAAGCTTGAGCTCTCCCTTTATGATTCCGGTCAAAGGAATGTATAAAAAAAATGTTTGTCTGTAAACGGGGTCCAACAGAAAAGAAACAAATAAAGGCGAAAAATAGTCCTTTTCGAAAAAGGGTACCAGTCGTAAAGATGGTAAAAAAATTATCAAAAAAAAATGGAATGAATGTGAATTCCTCCCCTTCAAAATGCCGTTTGTTAAATTCATTTTTTGTCATCTATCGGCGAAATGGCATAAAAAATCGTTCCGCAACTTTTTTGAAGTTTTGTCCGGCAACTTTTCGCCGGTAGTGTAGATATATATACAGGGTGTCCATTTTATCTCTGCCACCCGAAATAACTCGGTAATTATCGATGTCACAAAAAAATGTTCCAGACAAAAGTTGTACGGTGTGAAGGGGGCCATCAAATGCGACCATTTTTTTTTATTTCGGTGGAGGCGCTGACGCACAGTGAAGGTCACCTCCACTTTTTTTAAATGGAATGGTACATTTTTTTTTCAACCATTTTGTGGTGCACCTCGAGCCGCATAAAAAACATTTGGGGGTCAAAGTCGTTCAAGGTCATTCAAGGTCAGTATCGATGATACAAATCTAAATATCTCCGATCACTACTAAATATTTGGTAGTGATCCGAGATATTTAGACTTGTATTTCATTTTAATAGGTGTTCGAAATTAGCTTGAAATGAGAGAGAGAGAGAGAGCGCTTATCCAAATTCGAAATCAAACTGAACGACAACCTCGATTGAGCTACATACGATACAGATTAACGCGAGTTGGTAAACAAACAGAAGGTATTCGAAGTGTTGTCGATGACTACGATCTCCGATATCTCTCATTTTAAGCTAATTTCGAACACCTATTAAAATGAAATACAAATCTAAATATCTTGGATCACTACTAAATATTTGGCAGTGATTCGAGATATTTAGATTTGTATCATCGATACTGACCTTGAATGACCTTGAACGACTTTGGCCCCCAAATGTTTTTTTATGCGGCTTGAGGTGCTCCACACAATGGTTGAAAAAAAATGTACCATTCCCTTTAAAAAAGTGGAGGTGACCTTCACTGTGCGTCAGCGCCTCCACCGAAATAAAAAAAAATGGTCGCATTTGATGGCCCCCTTCACACCGTACGACTTTTGTCTGGAACATTTTTTTGTGACGTCGATAATTACCGAGTTATTTCGGGTGGCAGAGATAAAATGGACACCCTGTATATATATATATATATATATATATATATTGGGACGTTTAATAAGTTCTCGATGTTTTCCAACAGATGGCGTTACCAGAACTGCGTGAGTATAGTTTAAGATGATAACGCATCCATAACGAAGTACCATAAGCAAGCTCGAAATTCAGTGTATGTCACTTCGCCGAAGTGTAAACAAGTTTTTTTTTCATAGTAGCGTTAAACGTAGTAGTTAAACATAGAACTACAAAACATAGTGTTAAAGATGGCAAATTTTGTGCCTAAAAAAAGAGTATTTGCGGGAAATTTTACTGTACTACTTCATTAAAAAAAATCTTCAGTTGAAGTACACAGAATTTTTGTTGAGACTTACGGCAACCATGCTCTGTCGGAAACAGCATGCGGATATTGGTTTAGACGCTTGGAAAAATAATGATTTCGATGTTGAAGATAAAGAACGCTCTGGCGCAACAAAAAAAGTTTGAAGACGAAGAATTGGAGGCATTCCTTCACGAAGACTCATGTCAGACTCTAGCTGAACTTGCAGAATCCTTAGGAGTTGATCAAACAATAGTTTCGAAACGGTTGAAAGCATTAGGAACGATTGAAAAGCAAGGACATTGGGTGCCGTACGAGTTGAAGCCGAGAGACGTTGAACGGCGTCTTTTCACGTGTGAACAGCTGCTTCAACGGCAGAAAAGAAAAGGTTTTTTTGCATCTTATCGTGACTGGCGATGAAAAATGGATACACCACGATAACCCTGAGCGTAGAAAATCGCGGGGTAAGCCCAGCCATGCATCAACATCGTCGGCAAAGCCGAATATCCATGCTTCCAATCTTCTGCTCTGCATTCGGTGGGATCAGCTGGATGTAGTTTATTACGAGCTGCTCAAACCGAACGAAACCATCACGGGAGATCGCTATCGACTACATTTGATGCTTGTTTGAACCGAGCATTGAAGGAAAATCGGCCGCTATACGAGCAGAGACACGACAAAGTGATTTTACAGCATGACAACCCTCGGCCAAATGTTGCAAAACCGGTGAAAATCTACTTGGAAACGCTTAAATGGGAAGTTCTACCTCACCCGCTATATTCACAAGACATTGGCCCATCCGATCATCACTTGTTCCGATCGATGGCACATGGCCTGGCTGAGCAGCACTTCCATTCTCATGAAGATGCCAAAAAATGGCTCGACGCTTGGATAGCCTCAAAAGACGTGTCGTTTTTACGACGTGGAATTAAAATGCTGCCGGAAAGACGGAAAAAAGTTGTGACTAGGGATGGACAATACTTTCAGCGACATATTATTTTACTATTTTTTTTTTTAAGTGTAAAGCTGCATGAAAAAACAGCGAGAACTTATTCAACATCCCAATATATATATTGGGTGAAGTAAAAAGTTCTGAGCGATTTCCGCTAGATGTCTTTAGTGAGCCATATCTCACGACGTATACATCGCATCGGGTCATACTATACGGCGATTTAAAGGTGACATTACGCTTCAAAAAAAGTTCTTTCACAGTTTTGTGTTTGGTGAAGCCAGTTGTGTGTTACAGCGTTCCAAAATGGAGGTAAAAAAAGAGGAAATTTGATACATTCTTCAATACCACTACGACCAAGGTGAAAAGGCGGAGCAGGCGGCCAAAAAAATTTGTGCTGTTTATGGAGCCAATACAGTATCGAATGCAACAGCAAAGCGGTGGTTCCAACGATTCCGTTCCAACGATGAGGCACGCTCTGGTAGGCCAATCGTCGAAAATATCGATAAAATCATGGAAATCGTCGAGTCGGACCGGTATTTGAGCACTTATTCCATTGCCCAGGAACTGAAGATTAGCCAGAAAACCGTTTGGAACCATTTGCATAAGGCCAGTCTCAAGAAGAAGCTCGATGTATGGGTGCCACACGAATTGACGCAAAAGAACCTTTTGGACCGAATTGATGCCTGCGGTTCTTTGCTGAAACGTAACGAAATCGACCCATTTTTGAAGCGGATGGTGACTGGCGATGAAAAATGGGTCGCATACGAGAACAACAGTCGAAAAAGATCGTGGTCCAATCGCGGTGAGCCGGCCCAAACGATCGCCAAGCCCGGATTAACGGCCAAGAAGGTTTTGCTATGTGTTTGGTGGGATTGGAAGAGAATCATCCACTATGAGCTGCTCCCATCGGGCCAAACACTCAATTCGGACCTCTACTGTCAACAACTGACCAGATTGAAGCAGGCGATCGACCAAAAGCGGCCGGAATTGGCCAATAGGAAGGGTGGTGTGTTCCATCAAGACAACGCCAGGCCGCACACATCTTTAACGACGCGCCAGAAGCTTCGAGGGCTTGGATGGGAGGTTCTATCGCACCCGCCCTATAGTCCAGACCTGGCACCAAGCGATTATCACCTTTTCAAGAATTTGCAAAATTTTCTTGATGGTACAAAACTGGCCTCAAGAGAGGCTTGTGAAAATGAGCTGGTCAAGCTTTTTTACCAATAGGGACGAGGACTTCTTGAATCGCGGAATTATGAAATTGCCTTCAAAATGGACAAAAGTTATCGAACAAAACGGCGCATATTTGATCTAAATCGGATAATCCTATGTTAATGTCATCGTCGAAATAAAGCGAAAAAACGCTTAGAACTTTTTACTTCATCAAATATATATATATAGTTGCCACGGATCGAACCACTTCCATAGCTGCGGAAGCTATTCGCAGCGCGACCACTTCTCCTCGTCCCCGCTATATGTAGCACTCCCCCGCCCCTGCTACTTTTCTTCTACCCTCGTGATCCCGTTCCCATCTTGTTCCTCCTCGCTCGACATCCTTCTCTCTTCTTTTTCGGCCGGCTTGCTCTATCACGGTAACGTTTATCGAGTTCTTGTATGTATTATGAAAGAAGCTCAGCACGAAAATGGCGTCAAAGTTATTCTTTTTTTCCCCAACCCCCCTCTTCTTCGCTTTTTGCTCATTCCCCTTCCTCGTCGCCGAGGGAGTGGGAGGATTCTTACCAGTTCTTCGAATGACGGCCCTACGGCAGTGAGTGAGAGAGAACGAGAGAGAGAGAGAGAGAGAGAACGACAGGGCCAACCGGTCAACTTTTAATTAGTTGAAAGTTCTTATCGTTAGCGGGGAAGGGCAAAGAAGAAGGGAGGGAAGGGGGGGGGGGCGTGGTAAAGGGCAAGCTTGGATAAATCGAGGATGCGGAGACGACTAAAGAAGTGGCGAGAGAGCGAGAGAGAAATACGGAGAACGGCACCCTTGGGTAGAGGCAATGAATTTTTTATTCGACCTCCCGGAAAAGAGCATTAGCGAAGTATTTGTGGAGAAAGAGAGAGGGAGAGAGAGAGAGATAGAGCGAGAGGAGGGAGTGGGAGTGGGAGGGGCAATAAAAAAAGTAGGGAATGCTGCTCCGGTCTTGTTTTGCAGTATCGCCAGCGGTGACGATATTACTGCTGGTGATACATTGATGTACAGCATGTTCGCATTTATGAATACACAAATATATATATATTTACTCTTATATATTTATTTTTATTTTTAATTTATTATATTTATATATTTTTATATATTTACTCTTATATTAGACGAGGTAAAAAGGTCTGAGCGTTTTTTCGCTTTATTTCGACGATGAAATTAACATAGGACTATCCGATTTAGATAAAATATGCGCCGTTTTGTTCGATAACTTTTGTCCATTTTGAAGGCAATTTCATAATTCCCCGATTGAAGAAGTCCTCGTCCGTATTGGTAAAAAAACTTGACCAGCTCATTTTCACAAGCCTCTCTTGAGGCCAGTTTTGTACCATCAAGAAAATTTTGCAAATTCTTGAAAAGGTGATAATCGCTTGGTGCCAGGTCTGGACTATAGGGCGGGTGCGATAGAACCTCCCATCCAAGCTCTCGGAGCTTCTGGCGCGTCGTTAAAGATGTGTGCGGCCTGGCGTTGTCTTGATGGAACACAACACCCTTCCTATTGGCCAATTCTGGCCGCTTCTGGTCGATCGCCTGCTTCTATCTGGCCAGTTTTTGACAGTAGAGGTCCGAATTGAGTGTTTGGCCCGATGAGAACAGCTCATAGTGGATGATTCCCTTCCAATCCCACCAAACACACAGCAAAACCTTCTTGGCCGTTAATCCGGGCTTGGCGATCATTTGGGCCGGCTCACCGCGATTGGACCACGATCTTTTTCGGTTGTTGTTCTCGTATGTGACCCATTTTTCACCGCCAGTCACCATTCGCTTCAAAAATGGCTAGATTTCGTTACGTTTTAGCACAGAATCGCAGGCATCAATTCGGTCCAAAAGGTTCTTTTGCGTCAATTCGTGTGGCACCCATACATCGAGCTTCTTCTTGAGACCAGCCTTATGCAAATGGTTCCAAACGGTTTTTTGGCTAATCTTCAGTTTCTGGGCAATGGAATAAGTGCTCACATGCCGGTCCGACTCGACGATTTCCATGATTTTATCGACATTTTCGACGATTAGCCTACCAGAGCGTGCCTCATCTTCGACGTCCTTATTACCAGAACGGAATCGTTGGAACCACCACTTTACTGTTGCATTCGATACTGTATTGGGTCCATAAACAGCAGAAATTTTTTTGGCCGCCTGCTCCGCCTTTTCACCTTGGTCGTAGTGGTACTGAAGAATGTATCGAATTTTCTCTTTTTTTACCTCCATTTTGGAACTTTTTTTACCTACTTTTTTTACCTACATTTTGGATGCAGTAAATT
>CAWVQM010000136.1:12500-14430 GCA_963932345.1 Ophion ventricosus | reverse complement strand
TATTTCGCACGCAGACCTCTGGCAACGGCAACGTTATTAATAGCTACTGCGCGTTATCGTTCATGCGTGACCGTGTGAGAAGTCAGCAGTTACTAATCTTCATGAATCAAGTCTTGCGATAGGCATATAAAATACATTGTATATATATATATATATATATATATATATATATATGTATATTTATTAATATATATATATGTATATTTTTTTTTGTGAGTGTATATGGCATAATTTAATTGCACGCACGTTACCTTTATTTTGTATCCAACGTTCGTCTTGATAATAACTAATTCACGACAGTGTCTCGGCTATGTTTTTTTTTTTGTTTTTTTTTATTTTGCCACTAACATATTAATTATTGCACTTTGATCAAATGATGTATGGAGAATTTTTTTTTTGTTCACTTTTACTTATAAATTTCTTCTCTCCTGTATAGTTATACATTTTGAAATTTAAACCTATTCTTTTTGTTTTTTTTTTTAATTTAAACGTATTTTAAATGTATTCTTTTTTTTTTTTAATTTAAACCTATTTTAGATGTATTCTTTTTTTTTTCTTCAATTTTATCGAATCGAATCGTCGCAAAAAAGAGGAAAAAAAAAAAAAACAAAAACCACACTGATAATGACCAAATCGATATTTTTTTATTTTTTATTTTATTTTTTTTATTTTTCACTCTCGTTTTATCGCTTCGCTATCGTTTCTCGTTCTATCGAACGTCAAGATCGATAATCGATAAATAATAAACGACACGCGTATTAGTCGCGAGTAATAAAAATAAAAAATAAAAAATGAAAATAAAATAATAACATCATCAACGTGAGAAAAAAATGTTAATTGAATTGAAAAATAAATAATTGAATTATAAGAAAGATTGAGAAATCAATAATTTCAAATAAATAAATAAATAAATCATTAAATTGCGTTAAAAAATTTTAATAATCAATAATTTCAAATAAACAAAAAAATAAATCATTAAATTGCGTTAAAAAATTTTTAAAATCAATAATTTCAAATAAACAAAAAAATAAATCATTAAATTGCGTTAAAAAATTTTAAAAATCAATAATTTCAAATAAACAAAAAAATAAATCATTAAATTGCTTTAAAAATTAAAAAAAAAATCAATAATTTCAAATAAATCAAAAAATAAATCAATTTCAAATAAATTAAACCTTTTTTTTTTTCACTTACCTTTCGAACGCTCGTCCACTTGCATTTTTCCCCATAATTGCCAATTAAATCGCCAAAAAAAAAAAAAAAAAAGTTTCAATTCCCATAAGATGCAATTGTTCTCCATAAGGAAACAATTCGCAATTGCTGCATCTTTTCGCCAATAGGGAAGTAATAATTCCAAAGGCAATTCGTCGATATATATATTTTTAAATTATTTTTTAATAATTTCGATAAAAAATGATATAAATCGGGTACTTAATAACAAGATAATAAGTATTATAAACAAGGGGACTAAATACAAATGTACAGTGGGCCCTTAAAGTTAATCGATAGCACAATTTCTTTTTCTTCTTTTTTTTTTCTTCTTACATTATCATTATCATCATTATCATTATTATTATTATTATTATTATTATTATTATTATTATTATTATTATTATTTACGAAGTATGTTTCGCTAACTTAACAAACTACAACACATAACTTAGAGCACATATTTTTGCTTTTGTTCTCTTTTTCTCGTTTTTTTTTTTTTTTCTCCACCTCCATCTCTTTTTTTTTCTCCTCATCGAAAATTCTTTTTTCTTTTTCTTCTTTTTACTATTTTATTTTATTTTATTTTATTTTCTCGTTAATCTTTAATCGTATAAAAATCTGTCGTAAAGTTAAATAGAAAAAAAAGAGAGAGAAAGAGAGAAAGAGAGAGAGAGAGAGAGAGAGAGAGAGAGAGAGAACAAAAAAACACCCACACACA
>CAWVQM010000136.1:0-7500 GCA_963932345.1 Ophion ventricosus | reverse complement strand
ATATTTTTGGGAGAAATTTTCTTTTTTCTTTTCTTTATTTATTTATTTATTTATTTATTTATTTTTTTTTTTTTTTTTTTTTCATAACACTGTTCCCTTTGCGCTCGGCACGAGTCCGCGGATTTACCGCTTAATCCGAGGACACTCGCGAGAACAAAGAAAAGAAAAAAAAAAAAAAAAAAAAAAAACACGTCGATACTTTTGATTTACTTGTTTGTTTGTTTTTTTTTTTTCCCCAATAATTTTATTTCATCCCAAAATAAATTCGTTTCAATTGCAATCTCTCGCTCTTTCGTCACTTTCTCTTATTGTTTTTGTTTTTTTTGTTTTTTTTTTTTTTTCGTTCTGGTTTAGTTTTGATCGTATTTTTATTTAAAAAAAAAAAAATCTTTTTTTTTTCGTCCTTCGATTAAATCCTCTCGTAAATAGACTCGTTAACGAACGAGTTTTTAGTTTTGTTTTTGTTTTTGTTCGTTTTTTTTTTCTTTTTTCTTCTTTCTCACTTTGCTCTCGTCGCGCCCTGTATTCAATTTTGTACAAAAAGTTTCCATTCAAGACCGGAGTGATAGGCACTATTTTTTTTTATTTTAATTGTTTTGTTTGTGTGTGTTTTTTTTTACACACATTCGTTTTTTTTTTGTTTGTTTTTTTTTGTCTCTCGTTTTAAAAAATTCTCTCCTTCTCTCGATACAAAACCTTTATTATTAGTATTATTATTATTATTATTATTATTATTATTATTATTATTATTTTATTGTTGTTTGTTGAATTGTTTTTTGTTTTTTTTGCTCTCTCTCTCTCTCTCTCTCTCTCTTTCTCTCTCTTTGATCTCCATCCCACTGTTTGTCGACGAAAAAAAAAAAAAAAAAAAAAAAAAACCAATTGAAAATCAAACGAAAAAAAAAAAACGACCAATCTGAAAAGAAAAAAATGACAATGAAAGAATAAAAACGAGAAAACAAAAAAAGAACCGCCGAGCTATCTTCCGAAAAAGCGTAATGAAAAAAAAAAAAAAAAAAAAAATTGAAAAAAAAAAACATACGCAAGTACAAGACGAAGTAGAGAAAGAATAAAAATTGCGGAAAAAAAAAGAAAAAGAAACACAAACGTTAGTGACTCGTACAATTCGATTATTGTGTGATAAGAAAAAAAAATATATATATATATAAAAAAGGAATAAAATTTTTTTTTTATTAAAAAAAAAAAAAAACAACATACAAGTAAACGTAAATAGCAATGAGATCAAGACTCGACAATTGTACAACTCCGTCGAGCGATTGTTAGTTCATTTCTTCGCGCGTTTTCGGTGCCCGAAACAAACGAAAAGTGTAAAATAAAAAGAAATAGAAAAAATAAAAAAAAATAAAAAAAAAATCAACCGCACTTTGATCTGTCGTTTCTCGTAAAACTTGCGAATCCTCGTGTGTGTGTGTGTGTGTGTGTGTGTGTGTGTGTGTGTGTGTGTGTGTGTGTGTGTGTGTGTTTTTGTGTGCAAGATCAACGCCAAAGAAACGTTTTTTTTTTTTAATTTTATTACTTTAAACTAACTCGAGTTGGAATTTTATCAGCAGCCCGAGTCCGGATTCAAGTAACTAACTCAACTCCGGATTTAAGTAACTAATCCAACTCCAGATTTGCGCAATCGACTGAATTATGTATTTGTATTTTTGTGTTTAACTCGAGTCCGGATTTAAATATCTCGCATTCGTATGCGAGTGATTGACTCAAGTCCGGATTTTCGTGACTAACTCAAGTCCGGATTTTGCATCGACTAACTCATGTCTTGATTCGAACGGCTAACTCAAGTTCTTGATTCGTTGCAACTAACTCAAGTCCGGATTTCGAGTAAATAACTCAAGTACAGATTTCGAGTAACGTAACTCAAGTCCGGATTTCGAGTAACGTAACTCAAGTCTGGATTTCGAGTAACGTAACTCAAGTCCGGATTTCGAGTAACGTAACTCAAGTCCCGGCTTCGAGTAACGCAACTCAAGTCCGGATTTCGAGTAACGTAACTCAAGTCCGGATTTTCATCGACTAACTCGAGTCTGATTTCGATCGGCTAACTCAAGTTCTTGATTCGTTGCAACTAACTCAAGTCCGGATTTCGAGTAAATAACTCAAGTACAGATTTCGAGTAAATAACTCAAGTCCGGATTTCGAGTAAATAACTCAAATCCGGATTTCGAGTAACGTAACTCAAGTCCGGATTTCGAGTAACGTAACTCAAGTCCGGGCTTCGAGTAACGCAACTCAAGTCCGGATTTCGAGTAACGTAACTCAAGTCCGGATTTTCATCGACTAACTCAAGTCTGGTTTCGAACGGCTAACTCAAGTTCTTGATTCGTTGCAACTAACTCAAGTCCGGATTTCGAGTAAATAACTCAAGTACAGATTTCGAGTAACGTAACTCAAGTCCGGATTTCGATTAACGTAACTCAAGTCCGCATTTTCATCGACTAACTCAAGTCTGGTTTCGATCGGCTAACTCAAGTTCTTGATTCGTGCAACTAACTCAAGTCCGGATTTCGAGTAAATAACTCAAGTACAGATTTCGAGTAAATAACTCAAGTCCGGATTTCGAGTAACGTAACTCAAGTCCGGGCTTCGAGTAACGTAACTCAAGTCCGGATTTTCATCGACTAACTCAAGTCTGGTTTCGAACGGCTAACTCAAGTTCTTGATTCGTTGCAACTAACTCAAGTCCGGATTTCGAGTAAATAACTCAAGTACAGATTTCGAGTAACGTAACTCAAGTCCGGATTTCGATTAACGTAACTCAAGTCCGCATTTTCATCGACTAACTCAAGTCTGGTTTCGATCGGCTAACTCAAGTTCTTGATTCGTGCAACTAACTCAAGTCCGGATTTCGAGTAAATAACTCAAGTACAGATTTCGAGTAAATAACTCAAGTCCGGATTTCGAGTAACGTAACTCAAGTCCGGGCTTCGAGTAACGTAACTCAAGTCCGGATTTCGAGTAACGTAACTCAAGTCTGATTTCGATCGGCTAACTCAAGTTCTTGATTCGTTGCAACTAACTCAAGTCCGGATTTCGAGTAAATAACTCAAGTACAGATTTCGAGTAACGTAACTCAAGTCCGGATTTCGATTAACGTAACTCAAGTCCGCATTTTCATCGACTAACTCAAGTCTGGTTTCGATCGGCTAACTCAAGTTCTTGATTCGTGCAACTAACTCAAGTCCGGATTTCGAGTAAATAACTCAAGTACAGATTTCGAGTAAATAACTCAAGTCCGGATTTCGAGTAACGTAACTCAAGTACAGATTTCGAGTAACTAACTCAAGTACAGATTTCGAGTAACGTAACTCAAATCCGGATTTCGATTAACGTAACTCAAGTCCGGATTTCGATTAACGTAACTCAAGTCCGGATTTCAATTAACGTAACTCAAGTCCGGATTTCAATTAACGTAACTCAAGTCCGGATTTCGATTAACCAACTCAAGTCCGGATTCGAGTAACGTAACTCATGATCGAATTAAATCCGGATTCTTCTCGGATTCGCCTCATCTCCCATGAGTTCGTAAAGAACTCGAGTTATTCTTCTTCTTCTTCTTCTTCTTCTTCTTCTTCTTCTTCTTCTTCTTCTTCTTCTTGCCCCCCGGCCAACATCGAAGACAATTACAAAATCCAAACGAGCACTCATACTTTTCGTGTCATACAAAGATTGCAAATCATCAAGTTATACGGCGCTTTATTACGTTCAATACGAAGCCCAATATTCGTCTGGCTCTCTCTCCTAAACGTACGAAAAAGTTTTCCCACCTCGTAATCATTTCCTTGATCTTCCAACCTTCCAACTTACATCGCTAGTATACTACAGTACATATACAAAAGGAAAAACGTTCATTTATAACTCTGAAAAAAAAAAAAAAAAAAACTACGTTTACAAGTACGCGTGTCCGCCGTATGTGTGTGTGTGGGTGTGGGTGTGGGTGTGGGTGTACGCGCAACATTTCCCTGATGGTCTCCATGCGCTTATGGCTTCAAGAAGAAAAAAGAAAAAAAAATACACGCCCACGCACGCACACACGTCTTCAAGATAACGCACCGACATCGACCACGTTCGACGCGGCCATTTTGTCATCTTCGTCAAATGGTAATCTTTCTTACGTCTTTATATATATATATATATCTATATATAATATTTATATATGTATATTCGAGATAAAAATAAAAAAAAAAGAGACCCGAAAATTCTCGAAAGAGACTCATCGACCTTGGCTGGCCGATATTGACTTGAGCCATGACCTTCAGCGGACTTCTCGTACGCAAATCCGTCCAACGCGAACCCAAACAACCACCCCCCCCCCCCCCCCCCGCTCCCTTGCCCTCCTCAATCCGAACCCACCTCGCGAATCCAAACAATGCCAAGGTGACCTTGGATTCTCGATCGTCAAGGTGACCTTGAACTCTCGGTTCTCGCCTGTGAGCTTGGATTCTTGGTCCCCAAGGTGACCTTGAAGTCTCGGTAACCGAAGTGACCTTCGGATTCTTAATCCCCCCCCCCCCCCAAGGTGACCTTGGATTCTCGATATCCAAGATGACCTTGGATTCTTGGTCCACAATGTGACCGAGAAATTCTTAGTACCCAAGGTGACCTTGGATTCTCAATGCTCAAAGTGACCTTGAACTCTCGGCTTCCAATGTGACCTTGGATTCTTGGTCCCCCAAAGGTGACCTTGAACTGACGATCGGCAAGGTGACCTTGGATTTTTGGTCACCAAGGTGACCTTGGATTGTTGGTCACCAAGGTGACCTTGGATTGTTGGTCACCAAGGTGACCTTGGATTGTTGGTCCCCAAGGTTACCTTGGATCCTCTGTCACCAAGGTGACCTTGGATTCTCGATCTCCAAGAATGACCTTGGATTTCACCGTCTCTCCCGGCTTCGTTCAAAAATTGCAAAAAAAAAAAAAAAAGAAAAAAAAAAAAAAACAATGACAAACACATAAAATCCAAATGATCATCAGACAACGGGCGATCCGTAAATCGGCCGTTCGGTTATCTCAGAAGCTGACCCACTCGTTGCCAACCCCAATGTCCGAGAGCATATCGGTGACGTCCGGTGTGCAGGTGAACTCGAAGTGTGAACCGCTGCTCGAGCTTGCCGTCTCGAAGCTGTCAAGATCGGTGGTGATGGTCTCCATGTCAAGATCAAGCCTAAAGTCGGAAGGTTGGATTTGTAGTAGATCATTGAGGGAGTAAAGATCCGCGAGGCTCGTGTTCGTCGGTTCTTCGAGTTTAACACAAACAACGTTGTTGTTGTTATTGTTGTTGTTGTTGTTGTTGTTGTTGTTGTTGTTGTTGGCCCGATGATCGTTGGATTCGAGCTTGAGTGCGTAATTGTCATGATGACAATTTGGATTTGTACGATGATAGTTCCGCTCGGCAAGATCGTTGAAGCCGGAAGATAAGAGCCTGTCGTTCGTGAATTCTTGCTGATAATCCATGTCTATAGTTTCACGCTTGATCCTCATTGGCTTGATCGGATTGTGGATTGGACTCGGACTCGTCATACTCGTATTGTTGTTGTTGTTGGTGTTGTTATTATTGTTGTTGTTATTGTTGTTGTTCGTGACGCTACTGTTGTTGTTGTTGTTGTTGTTGTTGGTTGAATTGGCAAGGCTGGTTCCGCAATCGACAAAATGATCGTCGGCGAAGTGATCGTAGCTCGCGGATTCGGGTGAATCCGGTGTTTCGCATGACGGGCTGCTTGGCACTTTGGCAGTTGCTATTGGCGGGACTGGTGTGTAATCATTTGTCGTTTGATTCGACGGACTCGTACTTGTCGTGCGTGACGATGGCCTTTTTTCCATTGACAGGCGAACTTTCAACCTTGAGACTGGATTCACGGGACTTGAGTGCGACTGAAGCCTCTTCAGAGGCGAGTTATTGTTGTTGTTGTTGTTGTTGCTGCTGTTGTTGCTGCTGCTGTTGTTGTTGTTGTTGTTGTTGTTGTTGTTGCTGTTGTTGTTTGTGTCGTTGCGGGACTTCGTCATTGGCGGCGACAGAGTGCCAATAGCCGTGTTCAAGGTCAATGGCGGGACTGTCGTCGACGACGACGATGAAGAGTTGGACGACGGTGAGGTTGGACTTGTCAACGATGTTCCGGGCTTCTTTGTTTTCTTCGTGTCCTTTGTCTTTGGGACAGCCGGCAATGCTTTGGTTGTTTTTTTCCTCGGCCTGTACTTGTAATCCGGATACTCCATCATGTGCAACTGGCGTAGACGCTCGGCCTCTTCGATAAATGGCCGCCTGTCGGACTCGTCCAATGTCTTCCAGCGTCTGCCCAAACGCTTGCTTATCTCGGCGTTGTGCATGTCCGGCTGTACCTCGCAGATCTTTCTACGCTCAATCTGCGACCATACCATGAACGCGTTCATCGGACGTTTTATGTGGTTAGGCGTGTTCTTCTTTGTCTGCAACAGAGACAATGGGATACTAAGGTTTATTTTTATTTTTTTTAATTTTTTTTTTTGCAATTATTTGACAATTTAGCCAAAATGGATACTTGGGATACGGATTAGCCCCAAATGGAATGGAAAGCCAAACGATCGGTATTCTTTGAAAGACTCGCAAACCCAAATGGAATCGAAACCCAATCGGGAACTCCAATGTACTAAACTACAATCGCATTCGATCCCTATCACGGTACGCCAATTTACTAAAATCCAATTTACTAAATGCAAATTAATAAGATCCAATTTACCGAACTCCAATTTACTAAATGGCAATTTAATAAAATTCAATTTACTAAACTCTAATTTAACTAAATGCCAATTTAATAAAATTCAATTTACTAAACTCCAATTTACTAAACTCCAATTTACTCAACTCCAATTTACTAAATGCCAATTTACTGAACTCCTATTTACTAAACTCCAATTCACGAAACGTCAATTTAATAAAATCCAATTTACTAAACTCCAATGTACAAAACTCCAATTAACAAAGCTCTAATTTACTAAACGACAATTTAATAAAATCAAATTTACTAAACTCCAGTTTACTAAACTCCAATTTAATAAAATCCAAATTACTGAACTCCAATTTAATCAAATCCAATTGACTAAGATCCAATTTACTAAACTCCAATTTAATAAAATCCAATTGACTAAAATCCAATTGACTAAAATCCAATTTACTAAACTCCAATTTAATAAAATCCAATTTAATAAAATCCAATTTACTAAATTCCAATTTTACTAAACTCTAATTTACTATACTCCAATTGACAAAACGCCAATTTAATAAAATTCAATTTACTAAACTCCAATTTACTAAACTCCAATTTACTTAACTCCAATTTACTAAATGCCAATTTACTAAACTCCTATTTACTAAACTCCAATTCACGAAACGCCAATTTACTAAACTCCAATTTACAAAACTCCAATTAACTAAGCTCTAATTTACTAAACGACAATTTAATAAAATCAAATTTACTAAACTCCAGTTTACTAAACTCCAATTTA